>ML828630.1:0-42883 GCA_009831015.1 Picea engelmannii | reverse complement strand
TTCAAAACACTTGTAGCCACATCCGCAATTGTGTGGTCATCGCAAGGTTACATCAAGAGGGCTTATCAGGAAAAAGATATAATGCCCAACACTTTGAGATTTCGCAGGAGAGTGAAAGGGAAGGTTACAGGTGCCATTAAACTTGCAACAAGAAGTCGAAGGGGCTTGTGTATAGTCACAGAAGGAAACCATCAAGGTTTCAGAGAGTCACTCGACTCAAGAATCGGAGATCCAAGATCGAGAGGTCACATAGCCCTATAGGAGAGTGGGGGGGGATGCATCAGGTGGTATCAAAGCTAGTATTGAGTTTGTTTGTAGAGAGAAAGGAAAGGAGAGAGGAAAATTTATATCATTTGTGGTATCAAAAAATTGATTTTTCTTTGTAGGTGACACAGTGAAATCATGCCACCCAGAAGGCATAGAGAGAATGCAGAAATGAAAGAAGAAATGAGGCGACTCTGAATGAGACTGGACGCCATGGAAAAAATACAGAGGAGAGCACTAGACGTTGGAGATATTAGTGAAGTTGAGAGTGAAGAAGAAGAGGTCGAAGAAAATGTAGCAGAGGATGTTGCACAAGATCTCTTAATAAAAGTTGTTTCAAAAATAGGAGCGAGAGCGAGAATAGAGGTACCAATGTATGAAGGAAATTTAGAAATTGAAGACTTGTTAGATTGGGTATGTGTTATGGACAAATACTTCAATTATGAAGATATCGAAGAAGATAATATGGTGAAGAATGCAATGACAATACTGAAAGTTCATGTAGTGCTATGGTGGGATGAACTGCAAGCCAAACACAGGAGCAATGGTAAGAAGAAAATTAAAAACTAGGATAGGATGGTATCCAAGTTGAAGGAAAAATTTATCCCAAAGGACTATCAAATCAATCTACTCAGGAGATTGCAAAACATGAGACAAAAAATCTTATCAGTAAAGGAGTGCACTGAGGAATTTTACAGACTGAACATCAGGGATGGACAGAAAGAAAATGAGGATAAAAAGACAACCAGATATATCAATGGGCTAAGATATGAAATCCAAGAGGAGATCATCATGATGTTGGTTAGTACATTCGAGGATGCTTATCAAGCAGCCTTGAAAGCTAAAGAAAAATTGTCCAGGAAGAAAAGCCAATGAAGCAGAGGAGGAAATTCAAGCAGAGGTAAGGGAACTACCAGAGAGAAGTTCCAGAAGCAAAGCATGAAGATGACAAACAACATAGTCACCATGATAAAGGTGGAAGTTGTAAGGAAGGACAACATGGTGGGAGAAGTTTGTTTTCCAGAGGAAGAGGAAGAGGAAGAGATAGAGAAGGAATAGTTAGATGCTATACCTGTGGAAAGAAAGGGAACAAATCTTGGGAATGTCCCGAGAGAAAGAATGAAGGAGGAGTTGAAGAACATGTTGTTGAAGCACAAAAGCATGTGGAAGCAGAAGCATCAAAAGGAGGAAAGAACTTTATGATGAGGAATATTCTTGTTAAACCAGAGAAGGATATGGAGGAACCAATTCAGTGAAAAAATTTGTTCATAATTGCTTGCAAGACGAAAGACAGAGTTTGCAAGGTCATCATAGACAGTGGGAGAACTGACAATTTAGTATCCACAGAGAAGGTGAAGAAGCTAGAGTTGAAGACAACTGCACATCCAAACTCATACAAGGTATCATGGTTGTAGAAAGAACATTAAGTAATGGTAAGTCAACAATTCCAAGTTGAATTTAAAATAGGAGGTTACAGAGATGAAATATTATGTGATGTTATTCTTATGGATGTATGTCATATTTTATTGGGGAAACCATGGCAATTCGATAGAAAATTTATTTATGATGGGAGAAAGAATAATTATACCCTAGAAAATAATGGTAGGACACATATGTTGTGACCAATAGAAGACAAAGAGAAAAAGAGGGAATCTAGTTCAAGTATACTTCTCATGAGTGGGAAGGAACTCTTGAAAGAAGTCAAGAAGGAAAAATAAATGTAGTTTGTTGTAGTGAGGAATCCTAAAGTTATCCTTACAAGTACTTATGTGGAATATTTTCCTATAGAAATCCAAGAACTGTTAGAAAAAATTGTTGACATAGTAGTGGATGAGTTACATCACTCATTTCCACCCATTAGGAGTATAAGCCATCATATTGACCTTATTCCAGGAGCTGGTCCACCAAACAAATAAGCTTATAGGTTGACACCTAGAGAAAATGAGGAAGTCAAAAATAAAGTCCAAGAGTTTTTGGATACAGGTTTAGTCAGGGAAAGCCTAATCCCATGCGCAATACCAACTATGTTAAGTACAAAGAAGGATGGAGTATGGAGAATGTGTACAGATTCTTGAGCCATCAACAAGATAACCATTAGGTACTGATTTCATTTACCGAGGATGGATGATTTAATGGATTTTTTGAGTGGATCAATATATTTTTCCAAGATAGACTTGAAGAGTGGATATCATCAAATAAGAATGAGAGAGGGAGATGAATGGAAAACAACATTCAAGACAAATGAAGGATTGTTTGAATGGTTGGTCATGCCATTTGGGATGACAAATGCACCAAGCACATTTATGAGATTGATGAATGAATAACTTCATAGGGAAAATTTTCATAGTATATCTGGATGACATACTAATATTTATTAAGACAAAGGGAGAACACGTAATACATTTGACATCAGTGATGGAAAAGTTGCAGCAAGAGAAGTTGTTGATAAATCTGAAGAAAAGTTCTTTTATGAAGAAGGAACTCATATATTTGGGTTTTGTGATCTCTTCAAATGAATTGAATATAGATCTGAGAAAGGTAAGAGAATCAAAGAATGGCCACTTTTAAGCAACATATTTGAGGTAAGAAGTTTTCATGGGTTAGCAATATTTTATAGAAAGTTTATCAGAAATTTCAGTGGTATATGTGCACCCATGTTGGACACTATGAAGAAGAAACACAAGTATTTGAAATGGACAGAGGAAGTTGAAAAGAGTTTCAAAGTGTTGAAAGATAAAATCACAAAACAACCAATTCTAGTCTTACCAGATTTTGGAAAAGCATTTCAAGTGAGATGTGATGCAAGTGGATTAGCTATTGTAGCACTCTTGAGTCTGGATAATAGGCCAGTTGCTTATTTCAGTGAGAAACTGAATGACGCCAAGAAGAATTATTCCACATATGAAAAAGAATTTTATGCAGTGATTCAATCTTTGAATAAGTGGAAACACTATCTAATTCCCAAAGTATTTGTCTTATATAGTGATAACCAAGATTTGCAGTTTATTACTAGGCAAGAAAAATTGAATCAAAAACATGCTAAATCGGTAGAATTTATGAAGAATTTTACTTTTGTCATTAAACATATTGTTGGAACTGTTGGAAGCTTATGAGGCATGAAAGAATCATTTTTTGGGAGACAGAATCCCCTGGATTGAATTTTTGATCCAGGATGGATTATTTTTCAAGGGAAGCCAATTATGCATACCAAAATGCTCAATGAGAGATCATTTTCTAAAGGAGAAACATAGCGGAGGTTTATCTGGACATTTTGGTCACCATAAGACATTTGCACAGCTGATCAATTCATATTATTGGTCGAGCATGAGAGAAGAGGTAAAACTTTTTGTGAACAAATGCAAAATTTGTCAATATACAAAAAGAAGACAACATAACACTAGTTTGTATCATCCATTACCAATTCAAGAAAGGTCGTGGGATGCAATCAGTATGGATTTTGTTTTGGTATTGCCTAGAACTCAAAAAGGGAGTGATTCCATATTTGTTGTGGTGGACAGATTTTGAAAAATGGCACATTTCATACCATTCTAGAAGACAAATGATGCTACACACATAGCTAATTTTTTTTCAGAGAAGTGGTGAGACTACATGGATTTTCGAGGAGCATAGTCTTAGACAGGGAAACCAAATTTGTAGGACACTTTTGGAGGATTATATGTAAGAATCTAGGGAAAAAAATTTCCTTTAGTTCAACATATCACCCTCGGACAGATGGACAGACTAAAGTAGTAAACAAAAGTCTGGGAAACTTGTTAATAATTTTAGTCACTGAGAAAGGTCGTCAATGGGATCAGATTTTGGCACAAGCAAAATTTTCATTCAACAATTCAGTGAACAGGAGCACAAGGAAAAGTCCATTTGAAATTGTGTATGGTATACAGCCAAGAGGGATTATAGAGTTGAGATATTTGAATCAATATGAGTTCATAAGTGCTAGAGTAGAGGATTTTGCAGCAGAAATGCAGAAACTCCATGACAAAGTCAGAGAAAAGATACATAACAACAGCCAGAAATACAAGAGCAGAGTTGATCAAAAGAGGAGAGAACTTCAATTCAAAGTTGAAGATGAAGTTTAGCACATTTGAGAAAATAAAGGTTTCCAAGGGGAACACATAACAAATTGAAGATGAAGAAGATAGGACCATGTAGGATTATCAGAAAATTTGCACACAATGCTTATGAAATTGAGTTGTCTGACAATGTTGGGATATCGTCGATATTCAATGTTGCAGACCTGTATCCTTATAGGAGAGATGGGGCAGGAGAATCAGATGATCATAAAGAAGTTCAGTGGGAAGAACAATTGCCCACCGCATAAAAACCTCAAATGGATAAAATCATTAAACAAAGAGATGGAAACAAGAACAGGAAAAAGACATATCCTGAATATTTAGTGAAGTGGAAAGATCATCCAATGGAATATGAAAGTTGGGTTTCAGAACCTGATATTTTGAAGCATGGAAAGACAGTACAGAAGCTCATGGACAGGAGTCCATGAAAATTTAAACTATGGGAGTATGATGCAGGAGAATCGCCTTCAAAGTCAAAATGCAAGTGTAGAGGCAAAGGAACGACATCTCAGCAATGACAGACTTTCATATCAGAAATTAGCTTAGAATTAAATTGGGTTGTTGAGATATTTTGTAAACATCATTTTAAAAATGTTACTTATTTGTAAAGTCGTGAAGGATTGTAAGGGGTTGCAAATATTAAGTGTTGACTTTTATTTGGAAATAACTGTTAGTTATTATAATATGACAGAGTAGGTAACCACTAAGAGTTTGATAGCATGGGTTGTAGACAAGACGAGAGAGCTCGTGGAGCCAGTCCTTAGATAGTTTTTCATTGTTGCGTTGTAATAGAACAAATAGAGTAGAAATAATGATATAGATATCCGAGAGATCAGTAGAACAGAGTACAGGAGAAGAAACATTATGTAATTTGTTTTCATGAAGGAGTAGAACAGATAGAATTGTCCCAAATCCTTGGACTGTGTTCATTTGATGTATGGATGAATGAATGTTATATTATGTGTGTCTAATTTATTCCATTTTCATTCATGTATGATTTTTCAAGAGGTTGACTGTATGAGTTCGTGACGAATCTTGATGAGTTTCAATTGTTTCTCTTATGACACTAGTATGCAAGGTGTTCATTTTGAACGCAAGGAGTGTGTTGACTGAGTCTTGGAGTGACTCAAAGAAGTTGTGAGAGAACAAAGGAAACTTAGACTAGGTGAAAGGTGGGCACAGCGTCGTGAAATGAGCAAGTGTCGAAGAACTCAAACCAGAGGAACTCCAGGTGGGCAAGAAGAATTTATTTTCAATAAATCCTTTGATATGAGTTATAGAAATCCATAGAATGCAAGGTGTTCATGGGGAATCGAAATCCTTTTAAGGACAAATCTCAGAAGGGATAGCACTTTCCATAAAGTGTCAGTGAGAGTCGATAGTTGGACTTGTAAGGAGGAGTAAATATTTGAAACCTTTGAAGAAAGAGAAATCTTCCAAGTTGAAAGAACTCAAAAACTCAGGAGGAGTGATAGTGGTCGTTGGATCACTATGAAAAATATCAACATTCATTTGATCAGAGTGAAGTACACGAGCCTTAGCACTTTGCACAAAAAGGAGAGAGAAAAATGACAAGAGTTGAGAAATGAGATTTTCGGAGTTTGAAGAGCCGAGTATCCAATATGAATCTCAATTGCCTGATCGACAGGAACAGATATGAACCGTCAGAATGTTTGGGGAAAACTCCAAGCGTCGAATCACCCAAGTAAATTTGAACCGTCAGATAGCATGAGTCTGAGAGGAGGTGATTTTGAAATTTGATATTTCCAAAGCGCGGAGAGACAAAGTGGGTTTGGACCGTTAGATCCAGGAGGATATGTGTTGATAGGTTGGAATATTGAGAGGAAGGCAGAGGTTGAAGTGTTGAAACACCTGAAGCTCAAAAAGCTGAAGAGCCTAGAGTCGTCAATCTACAAGTGGCCACTTGGCAGTAGATCATGCACTCCGTGTAAACTTATTATGAATTTTTGGTTAAGAGCTAAGACTGTCAAACCCCGAAGACCCAAAGTGATTCAAAGTTGTCGGATCTAGGAGAGACATGACATAGATCCATGCACTCCAGGTAAAGTCCCAAAGTAATCCTCGGTCGTTAGATCAAGAGGACACGCAGAATAAATATGCATATTTCAAGGGGAGAGAAAAGTTGAGAGTTGAAAAGTCTGAAGTCCAGAGACGCAAAGGGATTGAATTCATTGATCGTAGGAGGTCACGCATCAGTGGATTAGATACTTGAGATAGAAGCTAAAGAAGGAAAGAGTTGAATTTTGAGAACTCTAGAGCCCAGAGTTTCAAAGTGATCAGCACCGTTGGTTGATAGGACAAGTGTCTGCAGATCACCAGTTTTGGAAGGTCGAAGCATGGAAGAGAATTGGGTTTGAGATTTCAAAACCCCAAAGTCCAGAACTGTGAAGAGATCACACCCATTAATTTAGAGGGAGTAGATATGGTCCGTAGATTTGAAAGGTGTGGGTTTTAACCGTTGATTCAAACAATATCATCAAGATTGCGAGATCGACGATCCCGTAGCATTGCGCGGACGGGACTAGTATGGAGTTTAAAATATTGAGGGCAGGTCACAATCCAAACCGTGGTTTCGTCAGGAGGACACATGGAGGTTGGAGGAGCATTGCGGGGCCCAAAAGAAATTTGACTTCAAACCTCTTGTAGTCATGTCCGCAATCACGTGGTCATCGCCAAGGTCACATCAAGAGGGCTTATCAGGAAAAGGAGCTAGCACCCGACACTCTGAGATTTCATAGGAGAGAGAAAGGGAAGGTTGTGGGTGCCATTAAACCTGCAACAAAAAGTTGAAGGGGCCTGTGTATAGTCACACAAGGAAACCATCAAGGTTTCAGAGAGTCACTCGACTCAAGAATCAGAGATCCAAGACTGAGAGGTCACGTAACCCTATGAGAGAGTAGGGGGGGATGCATCATAAACATTAGTAGGGAAGAAAGAGACATTGAGAAAACGATAAAGGCTGCAAGTAATAATGAAAATTACATTAAAACAGTGGAAGATTTACAAATTAATTTAGAAAATTTAGATATAACAGATCTGAGTTTGGACAAAAATAGTCTTCTAAGATTCAAAAATAGGTTATACATACCAGATTTTGTTGAATTAAAGTGAACAGTTTTGGACGAAGTACACAAGAAGCCATATTCTGGTTATCCGAGATACCCGAAAATGGTAACAACAGTAAGGCAATTATTTTATTGGCCTAATATGAAAGGCAAGATAGTAGAATACTTGTCTAAGTGCCTATATTGTCAATAGGTGAAGGCTAAACACCAGCATGTGGCCAACCTATTGCAGCCTCTACCTGTACCAAAATGGAAATGGGAGACTATATCACTGGATTTTATCACAAGTTTTCCTAGAAATCAAAAACAAAATGATTCAATTATGGTAGTAATTGATAAGCTTAGCAAGTCTGCACATTTTATTCCTGTAAAATCTACTTATAAAGCTATTAACATCGCTGAAATATTCATGAAGGAAATTTTTAGACTACATGGTATTCCTAAAATGGTGATTTCGGATAGAGACGTAAAATTTACATCTACGTTTTGGAAAGAATTATTTGCAGGGTTGAATACTAACTTGAATTTCAGCACAAGCTACCATCCACAAACGGATGGGCGGACTGAACGAACAAACCAAATTGTGGAAGATATGCTATGAATGAATGTAAGGATGAAACCAAGTAAGTGGGAAGACTACCTGCACTTGGTGGAATTTGCATACAATACTGGTTACCAAACATCGGCTAAGATGAGCCCCTTCAAAGTACTGTACGATAGAAAGTGTACAACTCTGATTAGCTGGGATACCTCGATTGAAAGACTCATAGTGGGACCAGAAATGCTCCAGGAAATGGAGAATACAGTAAGAAAAGTACAGCAGAATTTAAAAGAGGCACATGATAGACAGAAAAGTTACATGGACCTGAAAACAAGACACTAGGAATTTCAAGTTGGAGACCACGTGTATCTAAAAGTCAAAGCAAAGAGAAGTTCATTAAATCTAGGAAATTGTTCCAAGTTGGGGCCTAGGTTTTGTGGCCCTTTTGATATCTTAGCTCAAGTTGGACCCATGGCATATCAACTTGCACTTCCCGCAAATCTGAATATTCATAATGTATTTCATGTTTCTTTATTAAAAGAATATTTTCACGATCCTACTCACATGATCGATTGGAACATGGTGCAGGTGGAACCAGAAGGCGAGTTCCAAGCGGAACCTCTATGCATTCTGAACAGGAGAGAAACAATACTACGGAACAGAGTTGTCACCCAGGTAAAGGTGCAATGGAAGCAAATTAGTCCTGAGGAGGCCACTTGGGAATTGGAGGAAGATTTGCAGAAATCTTATCCAACCCTGTTCCGAAAAGGGAATGAACACTAAGGAAAGTGTTGTACTGAAGGGGTAAAGGATGTAATATCCCCAAAAATAAATTATTATTAAATTCTATATGCACTTAGGAATTTATTTTCGTTTTTGGCAAATTTGAATTTGAAAAATTATTTCCATTTATGGAAATTTCGAATTTAGAATTTGGTTAATTGTAATTAATTATTGTGACTCTTGAGAAAAGATTTGATTTGCCCAACCAACTCTTTGACTATGACACTTGTAAGAGACAAATCATTTTTATATTTATTGCTATGTGACAAATGGAAAATCTAGGTTGAAATCAGCTAACCATGACTCCATGAGTGGGGACCAGGCTTGAACTACCTCATGGTTGAATTTTACAAGTGGAAAATTAGGAATTTGGCCATTGGCAACCCCTGAAAATTAGGGATTTGTAAAGTTGCGAAAATTACCAAAGGGAAAATACCCAGGCACTGGATGCTTTTGCATATAGATCATGCTTTTGCATATAGAGCATATGGAAGGAGGCAGGACACTACCTAGTATGCTAGAGGAAGGATATCACTTGTTGTTATGAGCACTATTTTATGGGTGTGAGGCAAGGAGAATTTCCTGATTTAAAAGAGGACTATAGCTAAGGAGGAGTTTTTTGGAGTTCTCCCTCATGGATTCATGGTCAGGCTAGGGGGTGAACGGAGTAAGTAGACTGGCTACTCTGTTCTATGGTTGGGTGGAACTTGGTTATTCCATTTGTTGTCAAAAAACTTGGTTCAGATATGTACTTCTACTCATTCCTTATCGATTTGTTTTATTGCTTAAATGGTGGCTAAGTAATGGCTAAGCAAAATAAAATGAATTGTAGAATGAGCCTTTGAAGTTTGATTTTACTTAATGAGTAAAGTAAGAAAGCTAATGTGTGTTAGTTGTTGTAGGTACAGTTTGATTTTAGTTAATGAGTAAAGTTAAGAAATATATTGTCTGTTAGTTGTGGTTGGTACATGGGATATACCTGTAAGCTAAATAAAATTGAATTATTATTGTGTTATTTATAACCCCTACCAGGCATGTGAGTATATACATATAGGTATTCAGTTTTAAGGAAAATTGGACTGTGAAAATGCTAAATATAATTCTAGAAGCAATTACAAGATATAAATATATATCTATACATATATTGTTGTAGATTTAAATACGCATAGCTATATAGATATCTAAGGAACGTTAGATTCTACAAATACCAAAGTAAAATTCAGAATGATTACAAGAATAGAAATACATACATGTATGGGTTGTTTCTTGTACAAAATTTTAGTGTCAATTAAACAATTTAACACCCATACACAAGAAGATTTTAGACACTTGGGCCTCACGAGTTGAAAGTAATCGTCCTCTAATAAGACTATGCCAAAAGCATAAATAATTTTACAGTTCTTCCTTACCACAGTAAAACTATAAACGAAGTTCCAATTGTTATGCAATATTTATTACATAAGCTACAATATATATAACAGTAATTCGTTTGATTTATAGAGAACTCTGTGCATTTTATTACAATACGAAAATAAACGATTTGTATATCCAAAGTCATGGAATAAGTCCTTGCAAACAGAGCACCCTGGGTAAGGATCCAATGCCATTTGAAAACCATGTCTGAATTGTCAAACTAACACTAGAATTCAAAACGCGAATACCTTTTTCACGCAAGGCACTGTCATGGATCTAGAGACTATGAATGTTTAAAGTTCTGCAAGGAAATCGAGAAATTATAATTAGTGTTAGGATAGAGTTAAACAAAAGTTAAATCTTGAATATAGAATAATTAACAGGATGAATTTATGAAATGAAATATTGCAAATCTAATATATGGACTATACTTAGCTTGCGCTTTGGGGAAACAAATGTCCTTCCTTCCATTCGCGTCGATGAGGAAAATCATCCACAAACCCTAAGGGAAGGAGTGGACCAAAGTTTACATGATGGGTACCCTCGCAACAACAGGGGTCCCATCATTAGATTGGTAACCGAAAATTCTTAACCAAACCTTTCAAAAAATAAATAAACAAGAATAACCTTTTAAGAACTTAACAATCTGAGTGCTAAAAAGTTTCACACATTATACGCATGACAGACTGGTTCCACTTCAATATTTTATATATGCTAAAGGGAAATGCAATAAGCAAGTTCAAAGCACATAAACAAGAACCGAGAATTTATAATAAATTACTTGAATCAAGTCCAAACTATTTACACACAGTGGCAAGTCCAAACTATTTACACACAGTGGCATCATATGACTATTATGGTGGGTCCTTACGAACCACATTGAATCTCATCCCTTAATAAAAATAGTAACATTAACGTCGGTTGGATTTGACTTGATCTCGTCCCTTCAATAGTAACTTGGAAGGGTGATTGTTATCGTTGAACCCCTCAACGATGTGCAACGGACAACCAACCTCAAACTGTATTAATAGTGATCGTGATTTTAATCACCACTCGCTTTCACAAGAACTATTGTTTGGCGAGTTAAAAATAAACTTAAAGTCACCTTATGTTAAGGCCTGTAACATTTTCACTAAAAGCATATGCTTGTTGGAACCCAATTGCGCATAGACCATTTTGCCATAAGTAACGTTAATACTATGTAAAGAGAGGGTTGCAATATTTTAAAGTTTTGATAAATGCCAACTTTAAATGCTCATGCCTGGGAATGGGAAAAATACTAAGGATCCTTAACATTTTAAAGGCTAGGATATAGAAAAGCTACGTGGCTAGGATATAGAAAAACTACCTTTAGATATATGATTACTGTAAAGTATGAAATAACTCCGAGATAAAATCCTTTATAACGACAGCGAGTTGTATCACTAAATACCAGGCGGAACCCCGCAGATGCACCCTAAAGAAATGACTGCAGCCCATAACCAATAACGGATCCGCTCCAACAACAAACTCTGCTCGCATCACCACCGAAGGGAACGGATTTGGGCATGAGACGCGGTCTGAGCAAAACAAAAGAACTAGAGCGAAGAAGATACAACACCATAAGAGACTACGAACCACGGCCTCCATCTAGAGAAAGCCTGATCCGTACACCAGGAACGATCCACAGGAAAATAAAAAGTCTCCCCGTAGGGAAACCATGAAAGAATGGCACCATAACAAGGAGATAACGTCATGGTGTAGTAGTCTGCTGGAAGGAGGAGGTCGCTGGAGGAGAACGGCGCACAGGAGGCAGAGGAGAAAGTGAAAGCGATGGGTTTGCGGCGAGGGAAACCCTAGCCGCAGACCCTCCCATTGACCATTCAATCCTTGTAAAATCTTTTTCATTGGGGCATCATTGTTTATACGCACACTAAGGTGTATTTTATGTTCCTTATAGGTACACCCATAAAAATACTTGTGCAAAAACCTTCGGCCGCCGCCCACCTCTCAACCTCATATAGAAAGGATAATTTTTTATAAGAGGTTCCTAAAAACTTCTACTACAAAGCACTCTCCTTGCAGTGGATTATTCTGGAATTTTTATTTATTTTTTTAATGACAATCAACATTTTTAATCCCCTTCCCAAGCTTGAACTACATATTAGTACACATAAAACAAATCATATGTATTGCACCCAAAGACATGCATCAACAAGGATAAATAATTTATTGAGTCAAAAGGAGTGAAGTAGCTTTCCTTATAAAGAAAATAAATGAGAGAAGTCACCTTCCCAACATAGGAAGGGAAGTCAAAAGGAGTGAAGTAACTTTCCTGATAAAGGAGATAAATGAGAGAAGTCACCTTCTCAATATAAGAGGGAAGGAACAAAGCATCTTTACCGATAGAGGAGGGGAAGGAGATCTTAATATCCAAAAATTGGAGACTTTAACACGGTTAGAAAAACACATAATACAAACTTCAGTATTAGTATGGATTCATATAGATTCTTTTTCTCTAGGTCATGTAGAGGAAAAATAATGAGTATTTTACTATTCAACATCCCTTACAAAAGAGGATATTTAAAGAGTGCATTATATTGTTATCAATGAAATCTTAAGAGTTTCTTTTGAGCCCTAAGCTTGACTTCCTCAAAATCCTTAAATAAAACTAATGGTGTAAGAAAAATTGGTTTCATATCATGTCAATTCCAACAACTACCAAATGAAGGTAGTAAAAAACCAACCTAGAATTTAAAATGTCTTAAATCTTGGTTTTTCATACATATTCATTACATGCCACAATATATAAAAAAATGTCATAAAGAGATGAGAATGCTTCTAATATGTATCTATCCAATGGAAATTCTTAAGAGAGAGCGAACATGGGCACTAGTCTTTAAGAGGCATTAATCTACACTTTAAAATCTCTCCTATTGTCTAGGGTTTATTCAATTTGGAAGGGCTATTGTCCTTCAAATGGTTGCTCATATTTGAGGATATCAAACCAAGGACTCTCTTGATTAATACAATGATGGTTATTATTTATCAGACCTCTACAACTTGGTTGAGTTATGTATGTGAGGGTGGATATTCCTACCGAGGATTTGCACATTGCAATGAATATCACATAGGCTATCTCTCACAAATCATATTTATAGAGATGGATGCCCAACTCCCCAAATGGGCACTTTGGATGTTTTTCCATATTTGAATTGGTGCCCCCAAAACCTTTGTATTGGATAACTACATGAGCCATCAAATGGATGGAGTTTTCCTTATATAATCAAATGGCCCTTTGTTTAAAGAACACTTTGAAACTCAAATGGGCATCTATTTTTCTGTTTCATTTTTTAAAGATATATCTAAGTGTACCTAATATGGGTATTGGGAAATAGCTCTTCCTAAAAAAAAAATCTAAACGAATTGAATGGCCTCTATGTTTAGTAAACCCTAATAATAAGATATATTGGCATTGAAATGGTCAACTACAGTCCACTTGAAGTGGGACTTGGGTTTTTCATAAACTTATACTGGTTAGGAACTTGCTTTCTAAAACTAAATCTAGTCTAGTCTAGAAACATAATGTCCAGTAGGAATTTAAAAAAACAACATATAATGCATTAAATCATAGGACGTGGTATATATATAGAATGTTCTTGTTATAGGACCAGATCATTATGAGGATGACTCTTGTCTTGTTGTGGATATTTATTGTGTTGATACTCTTAGTGGTTCAATCCTTTCAACATTGAGGCTTGATCCAAGTGAAACTGTAAAATGCACAAATCTTTGGAATGGTTGGGAGTGAACAAATTCTAGTAGTAGGAAAATTGTTCACTATAGTTTGTGCTATCATATCCAGTGGAAAAACTAAAACTAATAAAGGGTGTCTTCTTACTTTCCAAATAAAATCCATACATAGATATAGTAATGCTATGGTGTGCTTAAGTTCAACAAGGAATTCAATTGCAAAACAAGTTTCTCCATTCCATGATGGGATGAGTTATAATCTAGGATATGGAATTTATATTTATGGTGGTGGCAATAGGGATGAAGAAATGTGTGAGGTTGTTAAGCTAAAGAAGGTGGAGAATGATGTTAGTAAAAAAAAAATTGCTTTAGGTTTTCAACATATGCTCTTTAATGACTAAAATGCTTATGGTTTTAAAGGCATGCTTCGCAATCATTATTGATTTGAATATGATTTATCTTGTGGATTGCATAGATGACATACTTTTCAGACGGCTAGAGATGGTTGGGACAATTGTATTTTTATCCAACTCAACATCTAATGGTTGATTGTGTCATCTAGGCTTCAAATTAGTTTAACCATATCTAGTGGAAAAATTAAAAGTAATAAAGGGTATCTTCTTACTTTCCAAATAAAATCCATACATATATATAGTAGTGCTATGGTGTGCTTAATTTCAGCGAGTTCTTTTGCACAATAAGTTTCTCCAAAACTGCATTAGATCAATTGAGATGCATTGAAATACAAAATTAAAATGTACAAATATGATTAGAATGTTGAAATTGAAATAGAGAGTAAGTAACAAATGTCCCTAATAAACTGCATTAGATCAATTCAGATGCATTGAAATACAAAATTCAAAAGGGAAAATATGATTAGAATGTTGAAATTGAAATAGAGAGTAAGTAACAAATGTCATTAATAAAGTGCCTTAGATCAATTCAAATGCATTGAAATACAAAATTCAAATGGACAAATATGATTAGAATGCTGAAATTCAAATAGAGAAAATATAATCTCTTCCAAATATGTCCCTATTAAATTGTATTAAATCAATTAGAATGCATTGAAATAAAAAATTCAAATGGACAAATATTATTAGGATATTGAAATTGAAAAATAAAATTCAAATGGGCAAATATTATTAAGATGTTGAAATTGAAATAGAGTAGGTAAAATCTCTTCCAAATCTACCAACAAATGTCCATAATAAAGTGCATTAGATCAATTCTTATGCATTGAAATAAAAAATTCAAATGGTTAGAATGTTGAAATTGAAATAGAGAGTAAATAACAAATGCCCCTAATAAAGTGCATTAAATCAATTCAGATGCATTGAAATACAAAATTCAAATGGACAAATATGATTAGAATGTTGAAATTGAAATCGAGAGTAAGTAACAATTGTCTCTAATAAACTGCATTAGATCAATTCAGATGCATTGAAATACAAAATTCAAATGAAAAAATATGATTAAAGTGTTGAAATTGAAACTGAAATAGAGAGTAAGTAGAATCTCTTCCAAATCTGTCCTAATACATCAATTCAAATGCATTGAAATACAAAATTCAAATGAATAAATATTATTAGAATATTGAAATTGAAATACAAAATTCAAATGGATAAATATTAAAATCTCTTTCAAATCTATCAACTATTCAAATCTGTCTTAATATAAATTATATCCAAATCTGTCCTAATATAAATTATATTAGATCAATTCAAATATATTGAAATACAAAATTCAAATGAACAAATATTATTAAAATATTGAAATTGAAATACAAAATTCAAATGGATAAATATCAAAATCTCTTCCAAATTTATCAACTAATATTTTTAATAAACTGCATTACATCAATTCTGATATACATGACTTATTTTTTACATTTTCTTAACACATGTATCGAATAGATGACTCATTTTAACCTTTTCATTAGATATTTAGAAAACGATGTGAATAAAGCCAAGAATCAAGATGGCCAAAATCAGTCACGTACATGGCCATATCGGATCCAGTGATAGACTGGATTTGTATTCAGATCAAAATTAAGATTACAGCAATTGCCTAATACTTAGAGGTCTCTTCAAATCTGTCTTTTCATATGGTAAAATATGCACTAGAGAGACTAGCAAAGTGAAGCACTCTGTGATAGCTCACAGAGTGACATCAAATTGAAGAACAACACATAACCATAGCTCGCAGAGTGACATCAAATTGAAGCACATACCTTGGCTAACATTGGAAAGGTGGATTGCACATTATTCTCCAGCTTTGAAGCGAAATTAGCTTTGTCATATTTGAATGTGTTTGCTCCTCATGCTGGCATTCTCTATGTAAAGAGGGTAAAGTAAACAACGATGAGATTGTTGTTATAGCAGTAGCCTATTGAAAAGCTTAGCACGAGGTCTGTCTTGCCTTGTAATATGCTCACGACTGGAAGATTTATTTAATCTGCAAAAGGAATTTTTAATATATGTGAGCAATTATGATCTGGAAACCTTACCACATGCTGAATTTCAGCTCCTTTCAAAATGTAAAGTAAATACTTATGGAATCCTTATACCCTTCAAGTTTATCACTGCAAAAACATTTCAGTACAATGAAACGAACTAAACAGTAGCATTAACACACCAATCCCAACCCATAGGAGGAGTGCCGCTAGAAACTGCAGTCCTGCTTGGCTCCGTTTACGCCAACTGTGAGGCATATCCTGCACTTAATAAGCAACGCAGATGGCATAAAGGGAGCCAGGCAGATCTACTTTGTCTCTATAGTAGCGGTGCTGTGCCTCCTATATCTATCTTCCTCCTGCAGAATAGTACAGTAAAAAACGATGTCATTAAATAAAGGCACCATTTATTTTAGATATCAACTAATGCACCACTGAAAATGAAGGCGAAGGCATGATAAGGAGAAGAAATATTTGAAAATGATATATTTTCCACAAATGTATATGCCCTGACTAGAAGTATAGTAACCTAATGATCGCTTCTACAACCAAAAACAACAGAGAGCGTAGAGCAAAATGCTGATGTTATGTTATGGCCTTTCCATTTGCATTGCTGAGACAGGGAGTGGATTTATAACAGATTTTTAGGTCAAGATAATAATAACAAAACACATAGGTCGGTAATTCATGGAAAAGATTATGAAATGAAATTATAACATGATAACAAACTAAACCTAGCTATAATTATCGAGTCTTCTAAGAAATATTAAACCTCAAGTCAAATCTAAAGTAAGTCTTCATAATCATGTAATAGGACTGCATTAAATGTCTATCCATCTTTGCATTATGGTAATGGACTGTATTATGGTAATTTTAACTTTGCTATTATGATAATGGACTTTATTAAATGTTAACCCATTTTGTAATGGATTGTATTTAAGATGCATATCTCTCTCATGATGGAAAACATTTATTAGGAATTTAAAGATTGTTAAAATCAACTTTCATTCAGATTATTTATATGATAAAAATTATTAAATTACAATGCATATGGATTGTATTTAATATGTATATTTCTTCTTTAATGAAAAACATTTAATAGATAATTAAAAATGGATTTAATTAACCTTATCAAAATTGTTTATATGATAAAACTCATTGAATTATAATGAATATGACTTTTTTTTGAAATAATATGTATTTTTTTCTTTGCCTTTAATTTTATTTCTTCTTATTAAAGTTCTTTTAAGAAAACTTAAACCCACATCAATTTTCAATCCAATTCTTTCTCTTCCTCTATCTTGTCAAACTAGATTTTAATATTCTCTTTAATGTCAATGTATTTAGTTTTATGATTTGATGTATTAAGCATTAATTTTATTTTTTTTCATTTATATTAAATTGTATTAGTGTACATTTTATAATATAATATTAAAGGTCCTCTAAGTGTAGAACAATCTATGATGGAGTGTATTGTTAAGACACTTCGTGATGTTAAAGTCACCCGTTCAAAAGCGAATGACATCCCCTCTTAGATGCTAAGTAGTTGTTTTCACAAACTAACAAACAAAAAAAATATATTATTTATTTGCTATAAAGTTATTTAAATTTTATATAAAATTAATATAATAAGATTATTATTTATTTATTCATATAAATTACATTTATTTAAATTAAATATTTTTTAAATACTTTAATATTTACATTTTCATCACTAATATTTTTAAATATTTAATAAATTTGAAAATTTTAAATATTTTTTAAATACTTTAATATTTACATTTTCATCACTAATATTTTTTAATATTTAATAAATTTAAAATTAAAATAAATTTAAGTTAGTAAATATTATAACCATATATGCATTGATGCTGATACTCCATCAGTCACGGTAAGGAGGTACCGATTCCCTCTAGTTAGTTGATACACCCCAGTTAGTTGCCAATACCCGGGTGCCCATCCCTACGGACGGTCAGTCCCAGGAGGTTCCACAGGGAGGGGACGAATAAGCTACACATAGATACAATCGAAGGGGACGAATCGAAGAGGACTGATGAACATGCTACTATTTTATATATATATATTATAATCATTCCAATTAAGGAATATATTATCTAAAAAAAAGTCTTATACACAATTTATTATTTGACTAAATTATATTGTTAAATTAAATTATTATTTTATTATTAATATAATAAATTATTGTGTGAATATGGTTAAAAACATAGAGTTTGAGATAATAATATATTATTTTTATGGATAAATTATATTATCTATTTTTTGATTATATATTATTAAAAATGAAAAGGAGCTTATTTAATGATGACATTAAAAGAAAGGGTTGAGTTTTTTGTCATCACACTTAAGTTTAACTTTTCCTTGTAAATACTCATCTCAACTCTCTTTTCTATTATTATTTTATCTTTATTTGTTCTTGATAATGGGTGGGGTGTCCACTCAAATGTTGAATTCAAAGTTTTATACATAGTTTATATCCTACAAGTTCAAGCAATATTACAACTCAATATGATATTGAAAAGATAGACACTTGGATTATGTAATATTTATTAAAAATATTTATATTTAATTATAAAGAAAATTACTTAATCGTTTTGATTTTAATTTTCCAATTGACATACATTAGATAATTTTTTGTGTGATAGATTTTGATGTATGTCATACATTTTGATGCATGACATACATTTCCAAAGGGAATTTCTATGCAACACCTTTTTCTCACATTAACTCTTCCCGAATAACTCCTCCCCCTCTATCATGTAATTATATACTTAGTCAATTCTTGAACTGTCTCATGTGGAGAACTTGACACAAAGCCATTTCTCTACATGACATTCTCTACGCATCATGTTCAACCACATGACTCAATCCTCCACGAAACTTGTCCCTCTGCATTCCTACCACACAAAATGTCCCATACTTAGTGTCACTACAAGGAGAACACCTTCTTGGAGAGAATTTTACGAAATCTCCCAAAAAAATCTATCCCTTCTCGGTTTAAGGAAGAGGTTGTTAGCAGAGGCAAGCGCATGAAGGTTTTTGCTGAGGTTTTTTTATCGGTGTGCCTTTAAGGTCGACATGCATTGGTGCATATATGAATAATCAAGCACTACTGCGTCAATGTTCAAAAGCAGTGTCATACTTTATAACACTCACTGAATAAAGTGTAAATCGTCATCAAGTGCACCGTAGTAGGGTAAATAAATAAAAATTACCAACCCAATTTTTATTGTTACAACGCATCTTGTTCTTCCACACTCTCAAGAAAGCACAAATGCTCATCGTTCTTCCAAACTCTCAAGAAAGCACAAATGATCATCATTCTTCCAAAATCTCAAGTAAGAACCATTGATCACCGTCCTTCCAAAGATGCCATGTTTCCAGTGCTCTACATCTACTTGGATAACTCCATTAGTAGATTATGAACATTTCCAAAATTTATAAATTACAACAAATTTTCATTTCTCTCAACGGTGAAACCATGTCTCCTCAAGACACAAGAGGCCAGGTAAATTGTTTATTACCTTCCTATTTGCATTTTCATCCAATCAAAAATTGAATTTAGCTTGAAATATGGATTTTTTTTCATTTTTTTTTTCCATTGTGTGCAGTGTGACTAAACGCTTAGGCTCTCCCTAAAGTATTGCATATTGAGTTAAATTCACAATGAGCATTGCAACTAGTGTGCCTCATATATATGCCTGCATTGGTTCCATTCAAGCTATAGCACTACAATAAACTATAATAATAAAAAAAGAGGTGCATCTTTTCAAACACCCTGCAACTCATGCATAATTGGCTTCGAACCGCATCAGTCCATTTCACTTAATTAACCACATCACAAACTTAACGATTTATAAAATTTAATTTAGTGTTGCAACCATTTTAACCAAACACACCGGTATTGTTTACAAAACCGCACCGAGATATATATATTTCCAGAAATGGCATAGCGAGGCGTCTCATTGGATGTCTCATTATTGGTGATCTATCCTTTACAACACACTATAGGAAAAAATGTTGATGTTCCACTATCACATTGGTAGAGATGTGTTAATAGTAACACATCGTAATGCTTGAGTTGCGATAGTGTAATTTAACCTAGTGGTGCCCATCCATCCAACAAACGCACTGGTTTTGTAAAGACAATGACACTGGGGTGAATTTTTAATAATCAATTAGAGTGGTGTAAATTATTAGACGCGTCGTTGAAATCCATGGCGGTGTGACAATAATCATGGTGCAATGATGTGTAAATGATAAATGTATGCAACGTGACATGTTTTGAAAAACAAACATCGCAGTTTGTCTTATGTACAACCCTGCTCGCAATGCATTAGTAATACAACGCACAAATAGACATCATGTTGGTGCTCTGGTAAAATGAGCGCATCGGTGCTTTTAGTTTTAAAAAAGGCACTAATGATTTTGTGCACCATAAATTTTATCATTGCAATGAATCTTTGTTAATGAATTGAACGAGTGTAGTTAAAAGCATTGAACCAACCTAGTTAAAAGCATTGTACTGCTGCGGAGAATCCTATGGGATGTGCCACTCCAATATGTAGTGGTACGATATGAAACATGGTATCGGTGTCTATTAGTAGCAACATCGCACAGTGGTGGTTTTTTTCTGATAAAGAGCACCATCAGTGGGCGTGTGTGCTATTTTCGGTGCACTGGTTACTTTTTGATATTGTTTTCAAAAACAAATTAGTTATAGATTTTTTAAAATACACGTCATTTGTATGTACATATTTTTTATAATTTTAATATATTTTATCTATATACATCTGCCTAACAATATTTGTATGTGAGTTAGATATTGCGACGATGAGAGGAGGAGCATCGGTGCTAGTAGCAGGTCAAGACACACACATTTGTGTGTGAGTGGGAGACCAAGGAGAGGGAGGGGGAGTTGTTCCCTCACCCTATTTCACAGTCGACACAAGACCTTTTGGTTTTTTTTGGCCTCTTGAAGTTTTATCAAGAGGGTACATCCCTTAGGGGGAACTCTTTGTTGTTCATTGGATTCACCTCTTATTTATGTAGAGATTTGTTCTCCTTCATATTTATGTGTTAAGCTTCTTTAATTTCACCTTTATTATTTTTCTATATTGTAATTTGTAGTCAAATTATATGTGTTAAGAAAAAAAATTGGTATGACCACCACTATTGTTAATCAGTTGAAGGGATAGTATAATGTAATTTTTAGGCCAAATTTGTGTGAACTGAAAATAAATAAAATACAGTTTGTGTTACATCTAGTTTTATCATATTGGTGCAACCATTTTAACCAAACACATCTCTATTGTTTACAAAACTGCACCGTGATATATATATTTCCTAAAATGGCATAGCAAGGAGTCTCATTGGATGCCTCATTCTTGGTGCTCTATCCTTTACAACACACTGTAGGAAAAAATGTTGATGTTCCACTATCACAGTGGCAGCGATGTGTTAATACACATCACAATGCTTCAACTGTGATAGTGAAATTTAACCTAGTGGTGCCCATTTATCCAACAAACACACTGGTGTTGTAAAGACAATGACACCAAGGTGAATTTTTAATAATCAATTAGAGCGATGTGAATTATTAGACGTGTCATTTCAATCCATGGAGATGTGACAATAATCATAGTGCATCAATGTGTAAATGATAAATGTATGCACCGCGACAAATTTTGAAAAATAAGCATCGCAGTTTTCCCTATGTAAGGCCATGCTCATAGTGCGTTAGTAATACAACACACAACTAGACATCATGTCGGGTAAAACTAGCACACCAATGATTTTAGTTTAAAAAAGGGCACTCATGATTTTGTGCACCATAAATTTTAGCATTGCAATGAATGTTTGTTAATGAAATGAACTAGTGTAGTTAAAAGCATTGAACCGATGTGGTTAAAAGCATTGTACCGGTGTGGAGAATCCTATGGGATGTGCCACTCCAATATGTAGTGGTGCGACAAGAAACATGGCATCAGTGTCTATTAGTAGCAACATCACATGGTGTTATTTTTTTTCTAATAAAGAGCACCATCGGTGGGGTGTATGTTCTATTTTCGGTGCACGAGTTACTTTTTAATATTTTTTTTCAAAAAAAAAAATAACTATATATTTTTTAAAATACACGTCATTTGTATGTACATATTTTTTATAATTTTAATTTATTTTATCTATATACATCCGCCTAACAATATTTGTATGTGAATTAGATATGGCAATAATGAGAGGAGGAGCGCCAATTCTAGTAGCAGGTCAAGACACACACATTTGTGTGTGAGTGGGAGGCCAAGGAGAGGGAGAGGGAGTTGTTCCCTCACCCTATTTCACAACCCACACAAGACATTTTCATTTTTGTTGGCCTCTTGAAGTTTTATCAGGAGAGTACATCCCTTAGGGCAAACTCTTTGTTGTTTATTGGATTCACCTCTTGTTTATGTAGAGCTTTGTTTTCCTTCATATTTTATGTGTTAAGCTTCTTTAATTTCACCTTTATTATTTTTTTATATTGTAATTTGTAGTCAAATTATATGTGTTAATAAAAACAATTTGGTACAACCACCACTATTGTTAATCAATTGAAGGGATTGTATAATGTAATTTGTAGGCCAAATTTGTGTGAATTGAATATAAATAAAATATGGTTTGTGTTACATCTAGTTTTATCATCTCTACTTTGCATGGAATGTTTATGCAAATAGAGAGTTCTAGATTATAGAAGTTTGAGTGCATTTCAACCCTATTTTATGTTCCTTCAATATATACATTGTCATACACCTGCAAGTTACATCACAAGTGTAATCATGTTGAATTCATTATGATGCCCAACTCTTACACTTATTCATTTGTTGAATTCATTGTTTAGATTCCCAACAAACCATTATTTCTTCATCTCAATTTTTCAATGACTTCCTTACTCATTGTGAGGATCGAGATTAAATTCTATCCTTTCTTTCAATTATCATTACCTGATCCAAGTGGATATTGGTAGCCACCCACCTATTCCAAGTGGCTCCTTGTGTTTGTTTTTTTGTTCAACACATTCTTTTGTATTTCTTTTTAATTGTGATTTCTACACTTATGGGGTTGTCTAAAGCCCCACACATCCTCCAAGTGGATACGGGTGGCCTCTCACCTATTCCAACTGGCTTATTTTGTATTTTTTCATGTTAGAACATCTTGGTGTACTTCGAGGGTCATTTTGAGGCCCTAAACGTTGTTTTTTTGGCTCACCATAGTCAAACTATGGACATAGTTAGTGTTTGATAGCAGAATGTGTTGATATCTGAAAGACCTTTCCAATGAGCTATCACGCACCTAAAACGGAGGTCGTATGCAAACATTATGACCCTTGGAAGTTGAGATACCAAATTACACCAACTTACCCATAGGACCCACATGATTTCTGTCGTTTCACTTTCTAGGGTTAGGTTTTTGGATGTCTAGGGTTTTGGAATTAATGAGTAATATCAAAAAGGCCTCTCGAGCCTCATTGTAATCCATTCTTCTCAAACGGATGCACATAGTAGCCACATCTCTTCTCAGAGATAGCTACCACCATTCAAACAAGTGTTTTAGTTTTGTAGTTTTACAGTTTCAGCCTATTTCATTATTTAATATAAGATATTTTTCACTCGATATTTGTGTTATTCTTCATATCTTTGTGTTTATTGTATTGATTCTGTTAATCAGTTTGTTTCTCTCCTAAATCTGGATCAGTGGTATCAGAGCGGTATTCTCTTCATTTATTTTTCTTCATGCATGTCCCTGACAAGATCTAGGTACAAGAAGTTAGCACTTGAATCAATCAATCCATTACAAGATTGGCAATGCCAAGCCCGACAACAAATCATTGTGGATGAAAATAAAGATGATGGATGAGGATATCCTATTAAAATGTTTCTCGAGGAAGCCCTCGCGTGACAAAGGAATGAAATGATGGAAAACTTTGCGCAGATCCTTTGACAACTGCCCACAGGAGAAGCATCTTCATCAAGCAGCCATGCAACCCCCTTAAAGCTATAGGTAAATTTTGATATTCCATTATTTGAAGGACTGATACATGTGGATGTTGTAGATAAATGGTTGAATCTGCTCAAAGGATATTTTTCGGTCCACAAATTTTCTGATAGGGAAAAGATCACTTTTTCACTCCTCAAGGTCATTCCCCATGTTAAAGACTAGTGGGATACTTAATGTGAGAAAATGGTCGTGGAGGAATCTAAAATGTTTGTGGTGGCCCCTACATGGGATTCCTTCCGGGACGCCATTAAAGAATAGTACTACCCCGTTGGAAGCTACGAGGACCAGTACACCAGATGGACCACCCTATGTATAGAAAGGGACTAGACAGTACGATATTTCACCAATATTTTCCATACCCTATGCACCAAATTGTGTATCAAATACTTTGAACGTCATCTGGTGTTCAAATACCGCAGTTATTTTCATAGATACATTAAAAAAAAAATGGATTTCATGGACATTTCATCATTAGGCACGGATTATAGATACGTTGTCAATATCGAGCAGAAATTTAAGCAGATACAACGAGAGTTTGGATCTACAAACCCCTCACAGTTGAACCAAGGAAAAGGTAGCGCCAACCCACACAGCAAGGGACCAACTCGATATGGTCACCCTCAGGACAACGAGTCCAAGCCACAACACACTAAGGACAATCAAAAGATGAAGAAGGACACAAGAAAATGGTGTGAGAACCATAAAATTCATTGGCACAACACTGAAGAATTTCACCCCAAGCAATCCCTCATGGCCGAGTTGAAGGCTTTCGAGTCAGAGTATGATTCTGATTCAAAGTCAAATCCTAAAGGAGGTAAGTGGATTATCGATTTTGAACACAGTGCCACTGTCACTACCACCAAATTATGTCCAAGCGAAGCAGAGGAAGGGGAATGCATATTTCACTCACAGATGTGGGTCAAGGGGGCTCCGATTCATTTCATTGTCGACAGTTGTAGTCAAAAGAACCTGATTGCAGTAGAGGTCATCAAGTAGTTGGACCTCCCAATGACACCGCACCCACAACCCTACACCATCAACTCGCTTCCCCAAGGAAGAGATCTATGTGTGAGCCAACAGTGTCATCTTCCCTATGGCATCAAGCCTTTCAAAGATGAGGTACTGTGTGATATTTATCACCTTGAAGTTTTTGATGTTATTTTAGGAAAACCATATTTGTGGAAGCGTCATGCTGCATATGAGTCTAGACCCCGCAGTTTTATTATTTCTTTGGGTAGACAATTATGCAAGATCCTAGAGGTAGCGTCACCTACAACTATTTCTTTAATTTGTGCTAAGTAGTGCAGTAAGGTCATTTCACAAACCAGGAAGTTCATCTTATTTGTGATCTGTTCTCATAGTAAGAAGGTCACTGCAACATACGTGGCCTCTACACAGCACCTCTCTTTTCAGCATAAGCAAGTGGACGGGATCATGGAAGAATACAGATACATCTTTGCCTCACCTACAAGGGTACCGACATTTTCGGGGGAGAAAGAGGATTAGTGAGAAAAAGAGTGCCCTCTCGCGATGGTGGCGTTTCCTATTTAATCGAACAATTTCCATGGATGGAGTGACGATGAAGGCTCTCATGACACCTCACTATTATTCCCGGGGTCGGAGGTGCAAGAAGAAATGAGAGCCGATTGGGAGGGGGTAAGTCTATCGTGCCTAGAAAGGGCGTTGTAGTACAATGAGCCTCTCTTGGACTTCACCCTTTCTCTTGGCATGGTGGAGAGAATGCAAAGGTTCATTTGCAGTGGAGAAAAGACGAAGGGTGGATGGGTTGTTGGAAATCACTTGGGAGAGCTCGAAAGAGCCGAAGTGTAGGAGTAAAAGTAAAGAGAGATGCAGAGAATTCACATGTGAGATCTGAGGGGCAAGAGTGGAGTAGTAGAAGGATCAAGAGATAATTTGTCTTAGAGAGAAAGGGAGTAAACGCAATTGCAAAGGAAAAAGGTGAGAAAACACTCAGAATATCCAAGGAGCAGGAGAAAATGGGGGAATTAATGAATTCACTAGGGTGACTTCCCGCTTAGTACACCATGAATTGATGGATAAGATAGCCATGAGAGTTGAGGTGACGGCTTCCCTAAGCCTCATACTCCTAGTTTTCCTTACACGATGGGAAATTAACCCTGCAAGGGTCTTACCATTACTCTCTGCTAGGTGTGGGTCATTCTATAGTAATGGGCGGAGGGCTCCCAGTTGGGGTTAATAACTCCCTTGATCGCCCCATTACATCTGTCATCTCACACTGAACCATGTCACACCCCATCAATCTTCCTTATCTAGGGGCATAAGTATTTGTGAATTTTCAAAGGAACCTAGATTCTAGAGAATACCTCTAGTGAAATTATATGAACTAAATAAATAATACATTGAATTTAGTGTCGAAATCGTGATCAAGGGAGGTTGATTGAATGAAATATTGGTGAATTTTAGGGATAATACACATGAGTTCATGGGATAATTCCACCTTTATATAGGTAATTTTTAATTTTTAATGGATAATATACCATATGTATCAAGAATAATAGAGAAAAGAGGTTAAACCATGGAAAAAATATAATATTAAAAAAAAATGTCCATTGAATTTTTAAATCATTCAAAATTCACCCATGAACTAAATTTTCCCCTTAAATGAGATACACATAGAAATTAGACAATGAAAGTCACACATACTAGTGGTGGTCAATATAAATGAAATGATCACAGAATTAGTTACACAAGATATCAATTCAATTGCTAAAATTCTTCCCCATAACAATGAAGATGTAAATATTTTAATCATTAAGAGAGAAAAGCCCCAATCCAAATTCTATGATTGTATTATTAGTAGATCATCTATAATGGATGCATTATAAATACAAATGGAAAAATGGAAAAATACTATTAGGATTTTTAAATTAAAATAGAGTAGGTTAAATCTCTTCCATATATACAAACATATGTCTCTAATAGACTGCACTACATCAACTTTGATATAGATGCCTCATTTTTTACATTTCCTTAGAATTAATTTACAAAACCATGTGAATAAAGCCAAGAATCAAGATGTCCATGAAGAAAGGTAATCAATCACATACATGGCCAATGATATACTGGATTTTCATTTAGACCAAAATCAAGATTACAACAACTACCTAATGATATATTGGATTTTCATTTAGACCAAAATCAAGATTACAACAACTGCCTAATGCTTAGAGGTATATTCAACTCCCTGTCATTTCAATGGTAACGAATGTGAGGTGTCAAATATGCACTAGAAAGACCAACCAAGAAAAGCATGGGATCATAAATCACAGAGTGACATCAAATTGAAGAACATCACAAACCGGTGGCTAACAATGGAAAGGTGGACTACACATTATTCTCTAGCTTTGAAACAAATCCTTACAATAAGGAATTAGCTTTATCATATTTGAATGTTTTTGCTCATATCATGCTTTATGTAAACAACAATGAAATTGTTGTTATATAACACTCAAGACAACACTAGCCTACAAAAGCTTAGCATGAGGTCTTCATTGCCTTGCAACATGCTCACTACTTATTTAATTTTCAAAAGAATTTTTTAATATCTATGAGCAATTATGATTTAGTAACCTTACCATATGCAGAATTGTAACTCCTTTCAAAATGTAACCTAAAATACTTAGGTAATTCTTATATCCTTCTAGTTAGGTAATCTTTATATCCTTCTAGTTTGTCGTTACAAAAAAATTTCACTACAATGGGAACATAGTAATTATTTTTGTTAGCTATTTTTAAAGTATTAGCTATTTTGAAGAGTTTTAAATTTAGAGTTTTGTAGAAGAGTTTAAGTTACTTTCAGTTAATTAAATAAATATATAGAAGAGTTGAGTTTTATTATTAATAAACCTATGTGTATTTATATCTTCCTTCAGAAGCAATCAATGCATCAAGAGAGTTTAGAGTGGCAACTTGTCTTGGGTTTCACAGCCAAGACATCCACGTTGTTCACTGAAGGAGCCAAACACTCAAGGACTATCTATCATTGGAGCTCTCGTTGTCAAAACCCTATCCACTAGCGGATTCCAGCCATGGTTTGAGGTTCGAATTTTTTAGTGGGGTTCCAGCCATGGTTTGAGGTTCGAATTTTTTCGTGGGGTTTATGTGAAGAAGCCACGAGGGCTACGAGGGCTAAATGAACTAAATTTTCCCCTTAAATTCCCTTCCTGGGATGTAACCCTTCATATTAAAGGGAATTTGTGAATATTATACTCTTCATTATTTAAAGTCATTCTTTTAATTAAAAAGTCATTGTTTTTGAAAATTCAGAGGCCCGTGATATTCTAATTATTTTAATTTTAAAGGAGGCTCACGAGATTTTATTTTTATTTTTTTGGCATATGTGAATAAATAAAAAGAAGTGTTTTGGGTATCTTCGTTAAAAAAAGTTTTTGGGGTTTTTTTGGTACAAGTCTGCAATCAAAGTTAAAAAAAACTTCGACTTTTGGTTTAGAGGTATTAAGGTATTTTAAAAAAAACATGGTTTCAAGTACTAACCTTGCAAAACCATAGATCCCAAATCTCACAAGTGTGTAAGAAGTTTGGATTATGTACTCTAAAGATGTATTTTCCAATATAGTGTATATGAGAGATTAATATTTTGTGGTGAATTTTATTGATCTGTATGAATTATGGAGAAATTATTATGCACCACCACCTCCTAGTTTTTTTGGTAAAAATTATCATTTTTGGGCTATTAAGATGAGAGTCATACTACGCACATAAGATTTATGGGATATTATGTTGAAAGGGTTTGAAGAACCCTCAAATCACTAACCTTATGAGACCATGATTGAGATCACAAGGATCAACTCATAGAAAACAAGAAGAATGATGCATAAACATTGTCTCTCATTCAATGAGGCTTGGATGAGAGAATTTTTCCCAAAATTGTAGTAGCAACCGCGTACAAAGATGCTTGGGATATTATGGAGATGACATATAGTGAAAGGGGGAGAAACATCGATCAACATCAAGCTAGAATTGTAGTTGTTTATTAAGTGACTATTGTAATAGAATAAGTAGAAGAATTTGACATTGCATAAATAATTGAATAATTTGTGGAAGAAGCTATTGAAGCAAAAGAAAATAAACAAGATATGGAGACTGCAAATTTCATGAACATTGCAGAGAAATTTGTTAAAGAAATTACGGAAGAAAAAGGTAACTTTGTACTAGATGCATAGGATGAGCATGGTAAATAAAGTGGAGCCCATTGTGTAGATACACATATGGATGATGAAATTGAATTTGAAGATGAAAATGAAACTACCATTGTAGCACTAGAAAAATGTGAGGAGAATTTAGCAATGAAAGTTGTTGAAGACATAAATGAGGCTACAATGAATGTTGAATTATTTGTTGAATTAGAATTTCTTGAGGAGTGGATTGCAAAGCCCAAGTATGATGGAGATGAAAGTGGTTATGGAAAAAATTTCATAATTGCAACAGAAGAAGAACTAGATAAAGAGGCAACTATCAGAGTTGTTGAGGCTATTGCAGTAGTGGAAGAGGACATGAAAGAAAATAAATATGTTTTTGATCTTACAGAGGTTGACATAAATGTTAAGTGAGCAGTAGTTGAATTACAAGCATATGCAAAAGAAGAACCAAATGAAGAAGACAAAGATGATGAAGAAATATTGAAGAATATGACTAGTAACATAAGAAGAAAATGTATGCAGAATATAAATTTTGGAGCAATAAGAAGAAAAAACTTCTAGAGCATAGAGAGTACAAGCTACACCAACATGAAGTAAAGAAGGTAAAATAGGTTTTTTGAGTTGATATCAAGTGTTTTAAGCCTAACTGAGACTTAGACTAGAAGACCATTAGGTTATGAATTATGTAAGCCTATATAGACAGAGTTGATTGTCAAGTTGTCATGGTCATCCTAATTAAGGAGGAGTGTTGAAATATGGTAATTGCTCTCATTACCTATTTGTGGAGCATTAGATATTTTTAAATAGTTCTAAGTTTAGAGAGTTGTAGAAGAGTTTCAGTTAATTTTAGTTAGTTGAAGAAAGATCTAGAAGAATGAGTTCTATTATTAGTAATCCTATGTGTATTTATATCTTCCTTGAGAAGCAATTAATGCATCAAGAGTTTAGAGCCGCAACTCATCTTGTGTTTGGTTTTGTGTATTTCTACTTGATTTCATACAATTGTAGTTGCTTTTAATTCGCCCCTTCCTCCTTCAAACTAAACAGTAGCATTAACACACCAATATAGTACCATCCCAACCTGCAGTCGTGCGTGGATCAATTGACACCAACAATGAGGCATATATTTTACTTAATAATCAATGTAGATGGCATAAAGGGAGTTAGGTAGATATGATTTGTCTTTATAGTAGTAGTGTTGTTCCTCCTATTTCTATCTTCCTCTTGTAGAATAGTTCATTAAAAAACAATCTCATCAAACAAATTTGGGGATATTTCAATAGAGTGGTTAGATCTAGATCTAAACATGTGTACTTAAGGAGAAGAGATGTTTAAAAATGACATATATTTCCACAAATTTATATGTTGTGACTAGAAGCATGGTATCCTAATTTTAGTTCCAACAACAAAAAAAGAGCAAAAAGAAAATTGATGATGTTATGGTCATTACATTTGTGTTGTTGAGAGATAGACATAGTGCAAGCACTATGGATTTATGGGTAGAAGCAAGTTGTTTTATAACACATTTTTGGGCACGACATTAATGACAATACACATAGGTTGGTAATTCATGGAAATATATTATGGAATGAAGTACATTAATGATGGTAGAGAAAAACCTAATTATAATGAATGAGTCCTTCAAAAACAATATTAAACTTCAACTCAAATCCAAAATAAGTTTCCAAAGCTAGATAGGTAATTTTAAATTGACTATTATGGTAATGGACTGCAATAAATGTTGATCCTCCCATAATGGAATACATTTAAGAGGCATAATCGAGTCAAATTTCATGCAAATTATTTATATGATAAAACCCATTGTATGGAAATCCATTGAATTACAATGGATGTGAGTTTTTTTGGGGGAAACAATGCAAATTATTTATATGGTAAGACCTATTGAATTACAATGGATATGAGTTTTTTTTCTAGGGAAATAATATGTGTCTCTTGTTTTACCTTGGATTTTCCTTCTTATTATTAAAGTTGTAGTCACAAATTTAAACCCACATTAATTTTCAATTCAATTCTTTACTCTACTTTTGTACTCTTAAACTAGATCTTAATATTCTCTTTGATGTCAATGTATCTAGTTTTCACATATAAGATGATTTGATAGTCTAAATACTTTTAATCTTTTCAATTAAAGAATAATAATAATAACAATCTATTTTTAAGGTCACCGCTAAGCCACACAATTATTTGTTTTTCTATTTAAACTTGTGACTTCTTAAAAAAAAACACATCCTCTTAACTATTAGACAATATATTATCTCATAAAAAATAAAATCTCATACATCAATTTATTATTTAGTTAAATTATATTCTTAAATTAAATTATTATTATATTATTAATATAATAAATTAGTATCTAAATATCCCAAAAAATTTATTGAAAAATAAGTCGTGTAATGGGTTAATATGAATACATTTGTTGTGTTATTGGAGCATAGATGAGTTAATATGAATACATCTGTTGTGTCATTGGAGCATAGATATTTTGTTTAGCGTTGTGTTGTTTCATTAGAACACGTTTCATTAGAGCACGGGAAACAGTGCATATGATAAGACACTTCACTATGCAAGATAGTTCATTATTACTCTAAATTATACAAAATGTAAGCTTAGTAGGGTGATTTGTTAAATGAAGGGTACCAGTACTCTAGTGTTACTAGACATCACACATATGATAAGACAACTTACTATGCAAGATAATTCATTATTACTCTAAATTATACAAAATGTAAATTTAGTAGGGTGATTTGTTAAATGAAGGGTACGAGTACTTTAGTGTTACTAGAGCACCTAGTGTTACTAGACATCACAAAAGACACACCGTTATGTTTATTTTTAAAATTAATTGGTGAGTTTATTTGAATGACACCAGTGCATACAGTTAGAGCATACACATCGTGCATTAACGCATATAGACAGAACCAATTGGGGGTGAGCGTGCACCGCCTGAAATTGAAAAAGAAAATTGAGAAATGCACACCCGAAATTGGAAAAGAAAATTGAAAAACCAACCTAATCTCAAGCCAATTTCAAATTTAAATCAGATGAAAATGCAAATAGGATGAAGTGTAATGGTAATTCATTTTATTTACCCTGCCATTGTGTACCTCAAATTTAAATCAGATGAAAATGCAAATAGGATGAAGTGTAATGGTAATTCATTTTATTTACCCTGCCATTGTGTACCTAACAATAGGGGAGACCCAGGGGGGCAGCTGGCACACGGCATACCTCCCAAGAGAATCTTAAAGCCGGATGGACAGGCATCCAATCCTCTTAAGAAAAAGAGAGGGTCAAAAAAACTCCAAACCCTAGCCGGAAAAAGTCTGAATCTTGACTTTCAAACTTTGAAACTAGAGACATGAAACCCATAAAATGTATCAAACCCTGACAACGACCCTGATAGAGGGAGGTCGGATGAAGAAACAACATACGCCTGCAGAATAAAAGAGGAATCCTCTCGGGGAAATATAGGCTGAGAAGGAAAAACATGAGGCGGAACTCCGCAGATGCACCCTAAAGAAATGACTACAACCAATAACAGATCCGCTCCAACAACAGACTCTGCTTGCATCACCACCGAAGGGAATGTATCCGGGCATAAGACGCGGTCTGAGAAAAACAAAAGAACTAGAGCGAAGAATATACAACACCAACCACAGCCTCCATCGAGAGAAAACCTGATCCGCACACCAGGAACGATCGACAGGAAAATAGAAAGTCTCCCCGCATGAAAACCATGAAATAATGGCACCATAGCAAGGAGATAACGTCGTGGTGTAGTATTCTTCAGGGTGGATGAGGTCGAGGAGAACCACGCACATGCGACAGAGGATAAATGTTTTTCATTGGGGCATCATTGTTTATATGCACACTGAGGTGTATTTTATGTTCCTTATAGGTGCACCAATAAAAATACTTGTGCAAAAACCTTCTGCGACCGGCCACCTATGCTAATAACCTATATTATATAAATAGAGAAAGGATAAATTTTTCGAGGAGGTTCAAACCTCCAAAGGCACTCCTTGTATCTTTGTAGTGGATTATTTTGGATTTCTTCATTTTTAGGGAAATGAAAATGCTAGAAAATGACAATTAATATTTTTAATCCCCTTCCAAAGCCATGCATCAACAAGGGTAAACAATTTCTTAAGTAAAAATGAGTGAAGTAGTTTTCAAATGGAAAAATATGCATTAGAATGTTGAAATTAGATTAATTCAAATGTATTAGATCAATTCACATGCATTGAAATACAAAATTCAAATGAGTAAATAGGATTAGAATGTTGAAATTGAAATTGAAATAGAGAGTAAGTAGAATCTCTTCCAATTCTGTCCCTAATAAATTGTTAGGTACCTAACCCATTAGGTAGGTAGAACAATGTATTCCAATGTAATAAAGGTCCATATTAATAAGGCCTTGCAATAAGGTAGAATAAGTTGAATGTAAGAAGACCTAATAGAAGCTTCCTCTTCTAGAAGGATCTACCTCTATATGGTTCTCTTGATAGACATATTTAGTATAAATAGGAGTTGAGGGTATGAGAACCCTAGCTTGGATATTATTGCAATAGAGCTCTACTCGACTGGAGGTTTCCCCCTCGAAGAGGCCCATGAACATTGCTCTCAGTAATCGAAGTGCTCTTTCTGGTGTTATTGTGTTATCATTTCAATATTATTGTGGTGTTATTCTGGTTATATTGTTGTTCATCTTCCATTTCTAGCATTTTATTTCTGTTCTACATACTTTTTATATCTAGAATATTACAAATGGTATGAGAGCACTTTCCTTGGCAAAAAATTATAGGTTAAATTTTTTTTAGGGTAGAGACGTATTATGGCGTCTTTAATCCACAGAGACGTGCATAAACTCATGATTGAGGGCTTCATACACACAATAAACACATGTGGTTCTTAAGCGCACATATGTTGGCCACCCTTGTAACCCCTGTTGGTACCCCTTTGAGTGGTAGCGCATCAGACAACACTTCTGTACAGATTGGCGTAGATTTCATAAATCCTTTTTTAGATAAACCGATCGGTCACCTCATTGCTATAGTGCCACTGAGAACAACACTCAGGAAGATATTGTCTAGTACCTGGGTAGTCGGGTAGTACAGCTAAGGGCATGGTCTAGCCTCCTTAGTTATTGCCCTGAGATATTGGGTCGAGTAATACTTTTGGACCCCACACGTATATCAAAGAGCTATAGCACAAGGAAAACCCTTGTCTCTAGAACCCATGAATATCTAACCCTTGGGGATGGGAACAAAAAAATTAAAACATACAAGATCTATTGTCGTGCAACTATGTTAGGGTTGCTAAATCACTACACATTTCTTCCTGGTTAAGAATTTGGGTATTTCATCACTGCAGTATTCTTTAGATCATATTATAACTCCATTATTTGAGACCTATTCCTTTGGATTTATCTCTTCTCCCTTATCACATTCATACATATCATTTTTCAGCAAAAGTTTTGACCCCACCTGCTCTGTTTGGTTCCCTCGTCATCATGGCCCATACCCATAGCCAAGACTTGGAAGCTCGCTTCAACACCTTTCAACCTAATTTCACAGAGACCCAACAAGAAGTGAAACAACTTAGTGCCAATGTTGTCACCATTAATACAACCATGCAATCCTCCATCGTTGCCTCAATCAAGGAACTCAAACAAGACATGACTACCCATCTTGAATCTATTATTTCGATGATCTGCACCAAGATGCATATCCCTGCAGATAACCCTTTATCTAATCCACCTCCACATACTGAAGCTAAAACTTCCTCTCATTCCCATAATTTTCAAATCCATCACTTTCAGCGTGACCTACACCTTTTGCAGGTGGGTGTGACCAAATTTGATGGCTCAAATCCCACTGGTTGGGTAACCCAAATGGAACATTATTTCTCTTTATATGACATTACAGATGACTTGGCAAAACTCTGGTATGGTGTTCTCCATCTAGATCAAGAACATTGGCAATGGTGGAAATGGAGAAAAACATCTCGTCAAGGGTATATTGCTTGGACACACTTCGTGGTAGATCTTTATGAACACTTTGACACTAACACCAACCATTTAGGACGTTTGACAAAATTGAAACAATCTGGAACATTGGAAGACTTTATAGCTTCTTTTGAGCGCCTGGATTTTTAGACAAAGGGCATGTCTGATGCCTTTTTCTGAGAATGTTTTATCAGTGGCCTCAAGGATGAGATTTGTGCCCATGTCCCCATGGTTCAGCCTCAAAGTTGGGTGGAGGCTAATAAAATAGATAAATAAGCACAATAGGTTGTATCTTCTCAAAACCGGAAACCCTCATTTATTCCTCACACTAAACCAGTAAATCCCACTACTCCCTCTGCTCCACTAAAGATCCAAAAATTGACCAGGGCTGAAATGGATGAACGCCAACTCAAAGGCCTTTGTTATAATTGTGATGACAAATATTTTCCAAGCCACAAGTGTAAGAAACAAAAGCTTTTTATGGCCATATCAGAGGATGTTTCGGAAGAGGAGGTTGAAACTTCCCTTATGTCTGAGTCACCTGAAACCACAGACATAACCCCTCCCTCAGACCCTCCCAAAGTAGAACTGGTCATTTCCCTAAATGCTCTCACTGGTTCCTCTGCTCCCCAAACCCGCAAGCTAATTGGTTACATCAATCATAGGAAGGTCATCATTCTGGTTGATAGTGGCAGCACCCATAATTTTATTCAGCGCCGCATTGCCCAAGAAACTCATTGCTATATCCATGCAGTCAATAATTTCCAAATCACGATTGCCAATGGAGGCTCCATGAAATGTGGAGGGCATTGTGAAAATGTGTGTCTCCAAATTGGTGACTACAACCTGAAATCTCATATGTTTTCTATCGACATTGGTGGTTGTGACATTGTGTTGGGTGAAGACTCTCTAAGGAATTTGGGTCCCATTCTCATGGATTTCAAGGAATTAACCATGAAATTCGACCAAGAGGGTCAAAAATATAAGTTCCAAGGCATCACCACCAGTTCACCGGAGATCATTAGTTCCCATCATATGGAAAATCTACTCAAAAAAGGTCATTATGGAATTATTGCCGAACTCCATGCCATACAAGAAACTGAGACACCCTCTGTGCCGCAAGACCTCCAATCCATCCTCTATAAACATCAAATGGTCGTTTCCACTCCCCAGGGACTCTTGCCTTCCCTTGGTGTTCATGATCATTCCATTCCCCTTATACCAGGAAGCCTCCCTCCCAATATTCGTCCCTATCATCACCTCTTTTCCCAAAAAAAATGAAATTGAGAAAATGGTTCAAGAACTGCTTAACGCAAGTGTTATCCGCCCTAGTGCAAGCCCCTACTCTTCTCTTGTGGTCATGGTCCTGAAGAAAGAAGTTTATTGGCACATGTGTCCTAACTTTCACGCCCTCAACAAACTCACCATTAAAGACAAATTTCTCATTCTTGTCATTGATGACCTCTTGGATGAATTGAATGGAATTGAGTTCTTTACTAAACTTGATCTTCATTCTGGCTACCACCAGATCTGTATGAAAGAGGCACACATTCCTAAGACTTCCTTTAGAACTCATGAGGGCCACTATGAGTTTTTGGTCATGCCCTTTGGCTTGTGTAATGCCCCCTCCACCTTCCAAAGCCTCATGAATCATGTCTTTTACCCCTTTCTCTATCATTTTGTCTTAGTTTTCTTTCATGATATCCTCATCTATATAAAAACCTGGACAAACCACCTTGTTCATGTAGACTGAGTTCTCCATCTACTCTCTCATCACCAACTTTTCCTAAAACAATCTAAATGTTCTTTTGGCACCTCAGAAGTTGAGTACTTGGGCCATTTTGTTGGCAAGAATGGTGTCAGGGTGGATCCTAAAAATATTGAAGCTATGCAAGATTGGCATCACCCAAAGACTCTCAAAATCTTGCAAGGATTTCTGGGCCTAACAGGTTTTTATCGCAAGTTTGTTACGAATTATGGAAATATTGCGGCACCTCTCATGAAACTCCTTAAAAAGAATTATTTCACTTGGACCCCAGTAGTTGCTCAGGATTTTCAAACCTTGAATATGGCCATGTGCACCACTCCAGTCCTAGCCCTTCCTCATTTCACAAAGACCTTTTTCATGGAATGTGATGCTTCAGGAAAAGGTATTAGCGTTGTCCTTATGTAAGAGGGTCGACCTTTGGCCTTTACCAGCAAACAACTGTCTGAACAAAATTTGGGCAAATCAATCTATGAAAAGGAAATGTTGGCTATTCTTCATGTCTTTGATTTTTGGCAACCTTATCTATTGGGGCAATGCTTCCAAATTAAGACAAACCATCAAAGCCTCAAGTATTTTCTATAACAACGCATTTCCTCCCCAGAGTGACAAAAATGTGTGACTAAGCTATTTGGATATGATTATGAGATCATTTACAAGAAAGGAAAAGACAATGTGGTGGTTGATGCACTTTCTCGAAAATATGAAGATGGAGGCTCCCTTTTTTCGCTCTCCTTCATTGTACCAGACTGGCTCCAAGTCATTCGCTAGGAATGGGTACATGATCCCAAAAGTTCACATCTCATACAACAATTGCAGTCCAATTCTCTAGTTTTCCAAGGGTACTCATGGCTCCATGATGAGCTTAGATACAAAGGTTGTTTGCATTTAAGTAAACAAACAAAACTTAAATCCACGGTGCTTTCTTAACTTCATGCTACACCCATAGCTGGGAACTCTCGATTTACCAAAACCTATGACAGGGTAAAACGTTCTTTTTTTTGGGATGGTATGAAAAAATACATTCGAAATTTTTTGGCAGAATGTGATGTGTGTCAGCAGAACAAGGGAGAAACAGTCAAATCTCCTAGCACACTGCAACCACTTCTGATTCCACCTGCTATTTGGAAATATATCTCTATGGATTTTATTACAGGCTTACCTAAATCAGGTATTAAATCAGTCATCATGGTGGTATTTGATCGCCTTTCCAAGTATGCTCATTTATGTGCTCTTCAACACCCATTTACAACATCCACAGTGGCTCAATTTTTCATGGATCAAGTCTTCAAGCTTCATGGCATGCTTCATTTTATTGTTTCTAATCGCGACCCAACTTTCACCAGCAATTTTTGGCAAGAACTATTCAAGCTACAAGGAACCCAATTGCATATCAACACAGCTTATCATCCCCAGACGGATGGTCAAACTGAAGTTGTCAACAAGTGTTTGGAAACATATTTGAGGTGTTTTGCATCAGAAAAGAAAAATCAGTGGACTCAATGGTTACCCCTAGCTGAATGGTGGTGCAACACTTCATACCATACAGATACACGCATGACTCCTTTTAAAGCAGTCTATGGAAAAAATCCACCTTCAATTCTCTCATATTTACCAGGTGTCATTAAGGTCCAGGCGGCTGACCAAATGCTTAAAGTTCAAGAGGCTATTCTCCGTACCCTCAAAGAAAATTTGGTCATGGCTCAGAATCACATAAAGCAACAAGGAGATCAAGGTCACTCTGAAATTCAATTTGCAGAAGGGGATCATGTGTTTCTTCGACTGCAACCTTACAAACAAAATTCCCTCAAGATCGAACATTGTCAAAAGCTAGGACCCAAATTTTATGGTCCTTATATAGTTCTCAAGTGTGTGGGACAGGTGGCCTATCAGTTATCTTTGCCCAATCATTCTAAGCTACATCTTGTTTTTCATGTTTCATGCTTGAAGAAGGTGATTGGAACTAAGTGCCAAACTCAAACCAACCTTCCTGAGTTGGACGAAGAAGGGTCCATTTGGGTACAACCGCAAGCAGTTTTGGACTAGCACGAGCGTCGCTTGCGTGAGCGAACCATCAAGGAAGTGTTATTCCTGTGGAAAAATACAACTCCAGCAGATGCCACTTGGGAACCACCTACCATTCTGCAACAATTTCCACATCTCAAGACTTGAGGACAAGGTTTTTTTTAAGGGGAAGGACATGTTAGGGACCTAACCCCTTACGTAGGTAGAACAATGTATTTCGATGTAATAAAGGTCAATATTAATAAGGCCTTGCAATAAGGTAGAATAAGTCGAATGTAATAAGACCTAATAGAAGCTTCCACTTCTAGAAGGATCTTCCTCTAGATGGTTCCCTTGATAGACATATTTAGTATAAATAGGAATCGAGGGTATGAGAACCCTAGCTTGGATATTATTGTAATAGAGTTGTGCTACTGGAGGTTTCCCCCTCGAAGAGGCTAGTGAACATTTCTCTCAGTAATTGAAGTGCTCTTTCTGGTGTTATTATGATATCATTTTAGTATTATTGTGGTGTTATTCTGGTCATATTGTTGTTCATCTGCCATTTCTAGCATTTTATTTTTGTTCTGCATAGTTTTTATATCTGGAATATTACATAAACTGTATTAGATCAATTCAAATGCATTGAAATACAAAATTCAAATGGACAAATATGGTTAGAATGTTGAAATTGAAATAGAGAGTAAGTAACAAATGTCCCTAATAAATTGCATTAGATCAATTCAAATACATTGAAATACAAAATTCAAATGGACAAATATGATTAGAATGTTGAAATTGAAATAGAGAGTACGTAACAAATGTCTCTAATAAACTACATTAGATCAATTCAGATGCATTGAAATACAAAATTCAAATGGACAAATATGATTAGAATGTTGAAATTGAAATAGAGAGTAAGTAACAAATGTCTCTCATAAAGTGCATTAGATCAATTCAGATGCATTGAAATACAAAATTCAAATGGACAAATATGATTAGAATGTTGAAATTGAAATTGAAATAGAGAGTAAGTAGAATATCTACCAAATCTGTCCCTAATAAACTGTATTAGATCAATTCAAATGCATTGAAATACAAAATTCAAATAGACAAATATTATTAGGATATTGAAATTGAAATACAAAATTCAAATGGATAAATATTATTAAGATGTTGACTCGCGGATAGAATAGAAAACGAGGGGATCGAGAAAGACTAGAATAGCACACAGAATAGCAAATGAGGGGGTCGAGAAAGAAGGTCCAGAACTAGACACAATCTGGAGCAACATCTCGCAAGGTCAATTCCGAGCAGACTACACCCAACTTGCGGAAAAAGAATGGGATAACAGAATTAGTATGGGAGATTACGACAAGAATGGAGGTGCAACAGCCACTGTAGGAAACGTAGGTCCCAGAAAGAATTTGATGGCCCGCCAATCAAATAAGGTTGCAAATGCAACGCAGATCACACATGAGGCGAAGGTATGGCACCACAGCCCCATCAATAAAAAAAAGTACAGAAGCTACCCTTTGAAAAGAAGAAGAGATAAATCGCAAGCGGCAAAGGACAATGGACCGAACTCATAGGTGGCAAAGGACGATGGACGATGGGTCTCACCAGAGACAAGTAGGAACACACTTCACCTAAGTACCGATATGGGACCGGAAAAGAGATGGTGTACAATGAGCATGGCAGAGCATTCGAGCAGGGATAACGACAGGGTCATCAAATGCACATGCTCTGGAGCAGAGTCTTCTGCCTGGCAGGACCACCTTGATGAGCAGATCATGATTACAAGGACATGACTGCAACCAGTTTGGCTCTATAAAGGCTCGGACACCAGAACATATCACAAAACGAGGCATCGCAATTACAGGGGCCACCTTACTTATCAGAAGGAGCTGCAGCGGAACAGGGAAAGAAATGAACATAAGAACCACCACCTTCAAGTCAATATGGTACACATGAATAAAACCAACAACAAGAGATCCGTTGGATGACAAGAATTGAATAGGAGGCCAAGGACGCAAGGAACACTTTCCTCATGAAGGCAGACAACAAGGGGAATATGATCATTAAAAGATGGTAGAAATTAACAACGTCCGTAGCGGCAAAGCCTGGTTAGCACTAACCTAGGAAGGAGGATACGGGACCCCAAAACCACACAATCAAGGATAACCCTCTACCACAGGATGGTGGAGGAAGCTTGGAGAACCAAAATGCTAATAGGTAAGATGTGTGTGAATTAAGGGGAGACCAATAGGACGGAAACCAAAGAGCAGAAGAAAGAGCACACAGGAATTCTCAATCACCTGAGCGACCTGGAGATGGGGATAAAAAGGCTGGTGGAGGACCAGAAAAGACAATAGGAGAAATTGGAATGGATGGCAAGACAATTTCATCTCTATTTATGCTACGTCCACTAGATAGATATCACTCCAGCCGACAATAATGGAACCCTAACTTGCATCAGAAAGCTACGTCTGGTGGAATAAAGGGAGGAGGACGCGGCACAACAGAAAGGGGACGCAAAGCACCCCATCAACCTAGACTAGCACAGGACCCGCCCAAACCCTGTCTCTTAGAGTAGGATCTCACCCCACTATGTTCAGACTTTTCTTAATTTATTTTGATGAAATTTTTTTAGACTGGATAATGGTAGCCTGGGTTGGTTTCCAGTTGTGGCGACCCATGCACTTTTTGTTTATTTTTAGATAATGCACTCCAAAGACCCCAGATATGGTTTCCGTTAAGGGAGATCCTGGGATCCCTAGAAATCCTAGAGTTTTGTTCTATAACCTTACAAAGCAATATAAATTCACACACTCATTTAAAAAAAATATATTTACAAAAACAAAAATATATTGAAATTGAAACAGAATAGGTAAAATCTCTTCCAAATCTACCAACCAATGTTTCTAATAAACTGCATTACATAAATTATGATATACATGACTATTTTTTACATTTTCTTAAACTTTATTACATCAATTATGTTATACATGACTCATTTTTAACATTTTCTTAACAAATGTCTCGAATAGATGAGACATTTTTAACATTTCATTAGATATTTAGAAAACGATGTGAATAAAGCCAAGAATCAAGATGGCCATGAAGAAAAGTAATCAGTCACATATATGGCCATATCGGATGAGTCACGTACATGGCCATATCGGATCCAGTGATAGACTGGATTTGTATTCAGACCAAAATTAAGATTACACCAATTGCCTAATACTTAGAGGTCTATTCAAATCTGTCTTTAAATATGCACTAGAGAGACTAGCAAAGCGAGGCACTGTGTGATAGCTCACAGAGTGACATCAAATTGAAGAAAAACACATAACCATAGCTCGCAGAGTGACATCAAATTGAAGCGAAATTAGCTAACATTGGAAAGGTGGTTGCACATTATTCTCCAGCTTTGAAGCGAAATTATCTTTGTCATATTTGAATGTGTTT
>ML828629.1:27695-39628 GCA_009831015.1 Picea engelmannii | reverse complement strand
GAAAATAAGAATGATACACATAAATGACATTTTAGAAGAAAACCCATGCCTATATTAACTCACATAGATGATTGCATGATGCAAAATCCAAAATCAGCCTTTTTAGATGAGGTTATACATCCAAATTTAGCATTTATATATGGTGTTATATGTGCCAAAATAAAACATGAGCTAAAGCCTAATACATATCCATCTCATCAACAAAAATAAAACAAGACACTAAATAAGCAGGTTTAGAAACTAATTAGATGTTATCATGTCTTCATAAATCATAAACTAAGGGTTTCTACTATCTAGCCTCCCTATTGGTCCCACGCCCCTAACGGGAGCTTGGGTGCACACAGACAACTCAGGAATATGTGCCAAAAAGACATACAATCATGCCGAAACAGCCTGAGCCATACCATACAGCGTTTCCAAATCATAAAATGCCATACAGTATCATGTCAGTGTTTCCATGCTTTTTGGGTAATGGAAGCAGGCTGGATAGGCATTTCCTGCAACTTTTCACTACAAGTAATGTATGGTACAACTTGATATTGGATCCATACAAACAAGCATTCAGACTATACAAAATCAGATTTGGTCAAGGAATGTTATCAGTCAGGTTTCAAGGGCAACTTAGGGCTCTAGACGGCCTGCAAACTGCTTTGAATCCCACGCTGTGGCACATGTTCTTGGATTTGTGCACATTTTCATACAGTAATAATGCCACATTGGGGGCATTACCTACTTTATCATTCTGAGTCACATATCTGCTTGATGCTAGATTCACCAAATGAGTCGAGGCAATGAAATTTAGCTGACTCAAGGGAGTCTTTAGAAAACCTACCCTAGATTGAGTCCTTTTCGATTGATTAGTTTGGGCCTTAAAATTCTTGAAGCTGATATAGTTCACTATAAGAAATATATGGTACAACTAGTACACAAATTATTTCGATGGCCAAACACAAAGCTATGATAGAGTGAATGCAGAGTATCCCAAAATCTACATAATGTATATATGATGTCTGACTAGTGACTTGACAGAAAAACAGAGAACGGAGATAAGGTGTCATACAACTGCTGTCTGGCCCATCTGTACTGACAAATAGAAAGAAAACACAGAAGTGAAAGAAAGGCAAAAGCAGGTGCATGGCCACAACAGTCCGTACACTAGGGTACGGCTTCCAAGGAAGTAATATACAGAATCCTTGAAGAAACTACTGAAAACCTTGAAGTAGAAAAAAGGTAAATTTATAAACTACAGAATCACACAAGAACATTTAATTCAAGAGATCTACCTGATCCTGAGAGTTGAATGAACAGCAATTTATATAGTCATAATGACCACGAAATGTTGAGCAAAGGCGACCACTCCATACATCATATGCCTGAAATGTTGGATATATTTTTACATATTGTCAGCTTGCTAACATTTGACTGCTTGAAATTTCACTAATCAGTGACCCAGACAAATGTGAAACTATCATTACAAAGTTACATGGGCCAATACCTGAATAGCAGTCAAACATGGAACAAAGACTAGTGATGAGTTAGGTGTGACAGCCAGTTGGGTGGCTTTGTTTGTCCTAATGCGTGTAGACTCATAGTTTACCAGTGTATTGCAACCAGATTCAACATCCCACAACCTTAATCTTGAATCTGTACCTGCAAAAGTTGCACAAACAAATCTTATAAAGAAATAGACTATATGACTATTTATAATGGAACAATTGTCCTCATCACTAAACAATGAATAAAATAAAATCTACCACATTCAAAAAAACAAACAATAGAGATACACTTCATACAGCATACTTACCTAGTTCATCAATCACAGGAAATGTGCATTACAGAAAAAAGGTGAAGATTTTAAAAATATATATTTGAAAAAATTGAAAACACACATACTAATTCAAAATGACAATGAAACAAAAAAAAAACACTTCAGAATTAATCCTTATTTTAGTTATAGAACAAACAACTTGGGAACACCAGTAACGTGTAAAAACAGAAAGAAAAATAGTTCTATGGTCTCTGTGAATGACAATACAAGCAAGAAGTCAAATGAATAATAAAATGCATCTTAAGTGAACTTGCCAAGGCATTGGTGCACCTTGATAAATGAGGTGCAACGGTCACCTAACAACCCATTTAAAAGTTATATCATTAGAAATCTGCCAATTGTTACAATGAATGCCTAATACCATGAAGAAGCTCACTGGAGTTATCCACAACCAATGAATAATGAACGAATGAAAAGCACTACCAATGAGTGATTGTCCAGCAATCAAGCATGATGGTGAATAGAAAGTCCTTAAAAACAGATGCGCACTCTTAGGAACATGACTACTACTACAAATATGAATCGCTATGTTTTGTTGCATACAAATTTGCCATTGAATCTCTCTCACAATGTGTACTCTTGATGACAAAAAGCTACAAAGAAGAAAATGGCAACTACTAGCCAATTCATAAGAATTGTATTCAAAGGAGCGAATTACTGCACACTGTCTACTTGTCCCTCTCAATTATTTGTACCATCACTTATTTAGATACCTCCTCTCCCAGACTTTATCCTGATGTTGTTCAGCAGTTTATTCTTGTTACCGTTTAAAAAGTTATTCTTGCTTTACTTTCTCCTTATGGTCTCTACTAGGTTCATAACTGCCTTGTAACATGGATAGATCACTTGTAACACTGATTATAAAGCTTAACTTTTGCCTTCTTAATCTGTACTATCAAAATAGATAAGGCCAAGATAAGCTTGGAGACATGAAGAACCACCGTTGAAACTTGATTCAACTTGCACATATGTTGCAGAAAGGAACAACATTGTTATGCTAACAATGGGGCATATGAATGGCATCGTTCCATTGTGGTAATAGAGGCTCGTCTAACTCTATTCACTGCTCAATGGGATTCTTTGCCTCAAAAACAGGCAAAGGTCTTGGAGCACCTCTTAGCCAGATATGATAAGATAGTTTTATTAATGTCCACAAGTGACCAAAAGAGTTGGTCAATGGGACTAGAAAGTACACACCGTTATAATAAATTGTGCGAGTGCATAAGGCTGCTCCTGAAAKCTAGAGAATACAAGGCACAAGTGAGTAAGCAATACAATAAGGTAAAGAAAAGAGAAAACCACAATATATYGTTAGGTAAAGATGTAGAAGTCGAGGGGGAGAAGAAGAAGTATCTACTACCACATCAATCACTAAGAAGACACCAATGCACTGCCTAATAATGTCATTCAAGGAGTGCCTAGGGTTGAGATGCCTACYTGGGTGACCTTGGGAGGAGCTCAAAAACAACCAGTGGAAACTCACCACGTATTTGAGGCCTGGTAAYACACAATCTCACACCCAAAAGTGAAAAGTCCTAACATCTAGATGGAGATATGTGAAACTAGGAGGATGGCCACCATCACTCCTCTACATTTTGGACAAAGGGTAAACCTAAGTCAAGGGGGGCTTCCCTATAGTTGCTAGGCTCAATTCGTGTAGTAGAAAAGGGGGAGCATCAGAGAGCTTAGCAAGCATAAACAAAGGGTGGAAAAGGAAATGTTTGGGGGTGATGGATGAAAGGGAAAATCCAGTGTATTATCTATTGGGCTATGGAGTCATACTTGCAACTATTGAGGACAATTCTATGGTTGACAAGGTGTTCCAAGTTGTATAAGGGTAGGGACTCGCAATAGGAACTCCACAACCAAGCTAATGTAGGAGCGATTAAGCTTTTACATGAGATGTCTATGGCTTTAAACCCCTTACTCTTGAAACAAAGTGCAAACATTTGCCCACAATGGATGCATAGGGCTTTAGCTACTCTTCTCTAAAAATAAGGTGCTCCTACATCAACTTTTACAACCCCAACCTGCAATAACAATCTCCAATGGCGCACCTAGAATACAATGCCACATATACAAAGTTGTACAAGAAAAATTAACATAACTCAAATAGACAATTTACCTTCATTTCCTAAGCTTGGAGCTAGCTTGCTCTCAAGTTCTTCCATTCATCAACCTCCAAGTACAAATGGAGAGCAAATCTTTATATGGATTTTAGTTCAACTCCTTTACAAGAAAATATTATTTTCCTCATGAGGCTCTCCAAGGAAAATATTAAAAATATTTACAAAAATGGCCTAAGAGGACGAATTAGGTCAAAAGGTCTATGGAAAATACTAAATATAATCATCTAGATAAATGTAATGCCACATATCATCCTCTTCATTCTAGCTCATGCAAAGGCAATTTTTGAGTGCCATTTGTCATCTTTATGTGCAAGGTACTCTCCGAGAGATAACTAACTCATTAAAATAATGGAAGTGGGTTGGTCAATGAGCTAGGGTGCTCTCCTAGATGAGTGTATGGATGCCAAGTGTAACTTATGCAACCTTGGAAGTTGAGCTTATGTGGACAAGGTTGACTAGAGGATAACCATGAATGAGTCTTCAACAAGTGCTCCCTAGGAAAGAGTGCCTTATGTCCACTTAAAAACTTCCATCGTAATAAAATATATATCCAGACGTGTGCCCCTTGGAGAGAGACAGAGAGTGCACTCTTGAAATTTGTGCATCTTTGACAAGTCAACCAATGAAGAAGCTAAGAGGGAAGTACACCCACTGAAATGTGTGCAATGTGTCCACTTTATCTCCTCAAAACAACATGCCAATGGACCTCAAAAGTGGACAAAATAAGTTACAAATCACTTCACATCTGTGCAATGGTGTGAACAAGGTCAAATAAGTCCTCATAGTGGGGAGCAGCACTTAGTGGACTATAGAAGCATGTGATGAGGTGGAAATAATGATGTAGAAGGCTAAAACCCTATGACGCGTGGATAAGAAGCTCCTAGTCAAAAATGAAGACCAAATAAATCTTCAAAACTTGGGCCAAAAAGGATAAATATATGACATGAAAAGGTTATCACATGTGAACAAGGATATTTTGAGGCTAGGGCGAATTGGCTTTTTTATATGTTGCCTCAACATGTGTGCCAAAGGGGGAAATACTAACTTAAGTTGCGTACCTCATGGACATAAAGTTATATTCCCTAGTGAATAATTAGGAATAAAACTTAGGGAATTTAGCCTCAACGGAGAATTATAAAATTTTAAGCATTAATAGGATAGTATTTTGACACTTCCTAAGGTTTTGGGATTTTAAATTTTAATTAAAATATCCCAAACCAGTTAGGTGTGTTCACACTGGAAAAAGTGAAGATATAAGAATTGAGGACTTATTATAAGGTAAGACTTAGGCAATTTAAGCAAATCATGCCATGTGCCTCCTAGGAGATGGGATGAAGTGGAATGTAAGTGTTAATCTAGAATTTTCCTAAGGAAAAGGTAAAGATGTGATGTGATCCACAAATTACCTAGGTAAAGTGATGAAATGTGGTGAAATGTAAGGGCAAGGTGGGTTTCACCAAGGTACAAAGTGAATACGTGTCAAGATTAACAAGTTGCCTAGCTGAAATTATGAGATGTGATGAAACATGAATGAAATTAGGCAAACTACGCAAGCACACCACCATGAACCAACAATGCAACACAACTAAAAGTGACAAGAATATGACCATGTAGTCTCCATGATGCACCGTTGAAGCAACCTCCTCCAACATCCCAACCTTTGGAAGGCTAGGATCATGATACCAACCTACAAAACAATTTGATCATTGATCAAAAATCACATGTGCGACCCCATACAATATAGGAGATAACGAGGCCAATGGGACGGATATAGTAATTGTTGATATTTTTGGTAGCAGCGGGAGGTATTCACCTCCAAGACAACTTTTCTTAGAGATGAAGATGTCAAGAAGTCAAAGGAAACCATTAAACAGTTTGAAGAAGCCCTAGAAGAAATTAGAAGATCCCAGAAGAGAAGTCGACCCCACAGAATAATAATAAAGAAGAAATATAATGCTCCAGAAGTAAAGTCGGCCCCATAAGAAAAAGACAAAGTGAAAATATAATTTCTAGAAGACAAGTCGGACCTACTTGAAGAGACACATGTTCGAAAAAGACACCTGCCCAGTACAGTATAAATAAAGGTTATGCCTTCCTCATTTGTCATATACATTCACTCATCCATAGCGCAAGTCTGGTGGAGAGCAGGAGTTGCAGGAGTCCAATGAAGAAGGAAGGAAGAAAGGCGCAGGTTGGCTAGGGTTTCCTCATAACCCTTGCTAGGGTTTCTCTTTTGTCTTGGTGTTGCGCTGGTGGAGGCAAGATAGTCTAGCGCTCTGGCTAGGGTTTGCTACAACTATATTGTTGGGTTATCTCTTGTGAAGATAAGTACATATTGTTGGGATTCTTCTTTGTTGGTTTTCTCTAGTGGATAGAGCTTGGATAGAGCTTGCTCATGGTTATATTGTATTGGCAAGGATATTCTCTCTAAAGAAAAGTTTGTTGGGTTTTTTCCCCTTGTGAAGAAGGGTTTCCCAAGATAAATCTTTGTGTCTTTGTGTGCTTGTTTATATTTCAGTATATGATTATTGAATGTTAAAAGAAGATCTAAATTGCTATGGTAAATCTAATGCTAACTAATTTTATAAAAATCCAACATGTTATCAGAGTGGTTACCTTCAGAACAGTGTAATCACTGGAAGGAAAATCGTGAGATTTACCACATTGCTGCAATTTGTGGTTGCTCAAGACCTAAACCTTGTCAAGCTCGTTGACCAACCTATTGGAGGACGTTGAGATTAATTTTGTCATAGATCAGCTCACCCTAGCTTAGCAGTAGCGCAACTCCTGGTGGTCTCAGATTACAACTTGGTGAAAGTTGAAATTTTTCATTGTAGTTGCAGTTGCCAGCCACCAGTTGCAGTTGCCAGTTGCGCAAACCTTGAAATTGAAGATAAGCCTAATGGTGCTACAAACTTCTAGGTATGCACTTGTATATGTTTTTCAAGTTATATTATCTAGCAAAACATGAATGTGTTTGCAAGGGATGTACAAGGGACCTTTGTCCAAACAGCAATATGTAGATCCAAAGGGATCTCAGATTCAGTGCATTCAGAAAAATAGTGCATCCTCCCTAGAAGTTAAAGACTCTAGGTTTGAGTGTTTTGGTATGTCTCTAACTCTGTAGATGTTATGGCATTATTGTGATCTTATGAACATCTAGTTGCATCTTGATCTATTGAAGTTATGATCTTTATGATAACCACTTAATACTAGAGATGCACTTGTTTGCAAGCCAAGTTGATCTCCCCTCTAGGAGATTTTCTTGTTTTATTGTTTGTCCCAAGCAGGTTATCTTGTAAATTCCATGAAGGTTACCACGGAGAAAAGTCACCAGTAATAGCTCTGAGAGGGAGCTATAGTGACGGTTGTAGAAGGCAACATATTAGATAGTCTCTAGTTTGAGACATGAAGTAGTCTAACCAGACAAGGAGTTGTATACATGACAGTATTCATTCATGTACTGAAGGAGAAGAGCATGCAGTTATATGGCATTGATGAGCCATATCATGAGGAGGAGGTAGCCTCCATGAGATCTAGAGGATCTCACATAGAGATTGACAATGAGAAGCAGGAGGAGATGGTGCCTTCTCCCCCTCACCCTTCAACAATTCAGAGGGAGCCAATTGAGCCCATTGAGACAATTGAGCCTGTTGATCCAGTTGATCCTGTAGACCTTGTTGATGTATTGCAATAGGCTAGAAGCAGCCTGCGTGGGCTCATTAGACTTTGCAAAAGGCAGAGAGACATGCAGCTCCCCGTGGTACTTTCAGAGAGAGCAAGAGACCTCGGAGATTCTCGAGCTATGTTGCAGCGATGAGCCACATCATTGATTCTGAGCCTTCCTGTTATGAGGAGGCATCTAGTCAGTAGGTATGGAGAAATGCCATGATGGAGGAGTATCAGTGCATCATGAAGAATGATGTGTGGGATATTGTTCTGAGACCTGAGGGGAAGTCTGTGGTGACTTCCAAGTGGATCTATAAGATCAAACATGCAGCTGACGAGAGCATCGAGAAGCACAAAGCGAGATTTTTGGCTAGAGGATTCTCTCAGGTAGAAAGAATAGACTATGAGACATTTTCTCTTATTGCTTGGTACACCTCCATTCGAACGATCATTGCCCTTGCTTCATCCATGGGTTGGAAGCTACATCAGATGGATGTGAAGACAGCCTTCCTCAACGGAAAGATTGAGGAAGAGGTGTACATCGAGTAGCCAGATGGTTTTGTGATTCATGGGAAGGAATCCCATGTGTGCAGGTTGAAGAAGGGCCCTGTATAGACTCAAGCAGGCACCTCAAGCTTGGTATTCGAGGATTCATGGATACCTAATGAGTTTGGGCTTCAGCAAGAGTGTTGCAGATCCCAACCTCTACTATAACGTTGTTAATGGTGATTCCCTGATTTTGATCTTGTACGTTGATGATTTATTCCTCACTGAAACAGAGAGCCTCATTGCTAGGTGCAAATATGAATTAGCATCTGAGTTTGAAATGAAGGATCTTGGCATGATGCACTATTTCTTGGGATTAGAGGTGTGGCAGAGAACTGATGAGATCTTCCTGAGTCAAGGGAAGTATACAATTGAGATTTTGAGGAGATTTGGGACGTTGGACTGTAATTCCATGGCTACATCGATGGTGTCGAATCTGAAGAAGTTGAGTGAGTCTTCTTCCGATTCAAACTTGATTGATCCAACTATGTACATGCAGCTGATTGGATCATTGATGTATCTGGTTAACACCAGACCAGATATTTGTTATGCAATGAGTGCACTTAGCCAGTTCATGAGTTAGTCGAGGCAGTTGCATTGGGTAGCTGCGAAGCATGTGTTGAGATACTTGTGAGGCACAGTTGGATATGGCCTGAGATATGCTTCCAGTGTTGACATGGGACTGCAGGGATTTGTTGATTCGGATTGGGCAAGAAGCGTTATGGACATGAAGGAAACACAGAGTGTTGCTTCAGTTTGGGGTCTGCCATGGTTTCTTGGTGTAGCAAGAAGGCGACTTTTGTGGCTTTGAGTACCACAGAGGCCGAGCATATTGCAGTATCTATGATAGATCACGAAACAGTGTGGCTTCGAAAGCTCCTTGCAGGATTGTTTGGACAGATAATGGATCCCACCATGATTCATTGTGATAACCAAAGCTGTGTGAAGCTCTCAGAGAATCCAGTATCTCATGACAAATCGAAACATGTTGAAATCAAGTTTCATTACATTAGAGACATGGGGCAGAGGAAAGCAGTACCGGTGCAGTACCTTCCTACAGATGAGCAGATTACAGATATTCTCACCAAGCCCCATGCCAAGTCGAAGTTCGAGTACTTCCGTTATAAACTTGGAGTGGTAGAGAATGTCCTTCTTGTTAAGAGGGAGTGTTGATGGTTGCAGCTTCATGAAACATTCTCCAGGTCGTACTCGATGCATTGAGCTGGGTTGACCTGTGATGATACTCCTCGATGGATTGAGTTGAGTATGACACTTATCTATGGACTGATAAGTTGTACTGGGTTGGTTCCCAGCAACCCTTGGGTTGTAGCCCATGTGGTTGGGATATTGTACTGGGTTGGTGCCCAACGATCCTTGGGTTGTAGCCCATGTGGTTGGGATATTGTATTGGGTTGGTGCCCAACGACCCTTGGGTTGCAGCCCATGTGGTTGGGATATTGTACTTGGTTGGTGCCTAGCGACCCTTGGGTTGTAGCCCATGTGGTTGGGATATAGTTGTACTAGGTTGGTGCCCAGCAACCCTTGGGTTGTAGCCCATGCAGTTGGGATATTATGAGTTGTATCCCATCGTCCCTTGTGGTTGTAGCCCTTGAGGACTCATCCATATGGTTATAGCCTTTGTGACGCAATGATGATGATAGTATCACATGGTGGTTGTAGCCCGTGTGAGCCCACATGAGGTTGTAGCCCTTGTGGATGTCTTGTGGTTGTAGCCCTTGACATATGGATGATGATGACACACTATGAGGTTGTAGCCCTAGTGTCCTCTAGTGGGTCGAAGCCCCTAAAAGAACTTGAGAAGGTCCACAGTGGTTGTATCCATGTGTGACTATGGAGATGCTACCTGTAGCATGGTCTGCATGACCATGGCGTGGTCTGAGGAGCATGGCATATCTTGCGGGGCTATGAGGACCAGAGGAGAACATCATGGAGAATACCTCCCTAGCTAAGAGGGAGTGTTGATGTTTTTGGTAGCAGTGGGAGGTATTCACCTCTGGGACAACTTTTCTTAGAGATGAAGATGTCAAGAAGCCAAAGGAAACCATTAAGAAGTTCGAAGAAGCCCCGGAAGAAAATAGAAGTTACTAGAAGAGAAGTCATCCCCACAAAATAATAATAAAGAAGAAATATAATGCTCCAGAAGTAAAGTCGGCCCCACGAGAAAAAGACAAAGTGAAAATATAATTTCCAGAAGACAAGTCGACCCTACTTGAAGAGACACATGTTGGGAAAAGATACCTGCCCAGTCCAGTTTAAATAAAGGTGGTGCCTCCCTCATTTGTCATATACATTCACTCATCCATAGCGCAAGTCTAGTGGAGAGCAGCAGTTGCAACAGTCCAGCAAAGAAGGAAGGACGAAGGGCGCAAGTTGGCTAGGGTTTCCTCATAACCCTCGCTAGGGTTTCTCTTTTGTCTCGATGGTGCACTATGTTGAAATTTGAATATAGTTCAGATCTGTTATATTTCTTAAAATACTCCTTGCTGATTTATAATTTATTCGCAGTGAATATGCARAGATACATGAACAGAAATAGAATAGAAGCATGCATGATAACACAAGGATTTTACCCTGGAAAAACCCTCTCAAGCTTGAGGGAAAAAACCARCAAATGATCTTTCTTATTAGCAAATGAATGAGCTAGGAGCAGATACAAATTTACCACAGCCACATAGGCTTACAACCATGAGAGTTTGTTGTCCACATCTAGCTTTAAAGCTAGCTCAAATTCTGGTAAAAGTTCGCAGCCCGAAACCTAAAAACAAATTGTCCTTTCTACAAAGMTCCTACAAGCAGCAGAGCTTCCTTCTTCGTTGTGTCTTCAYGAGTATTCAATGTGTCTGTCAAGCGCTGAGGAGTCTTATTAATAATAATTATTTCTCCATAACTTGCTATGGAACTAATAATAAAAGTAGACATGTCAAAGTAATGTTCAAAATAGACAAGTCAAACTAATAATAAAATATTACATGGATGAAGAATTGGTCATCAAATATCCCTCCACATGAGAGAATCAAGAGAGATAGGGTGCACCCTTAGTAGATCTATCCAATAAAAATAATGTAATAATCTCCAAGAGAAAGGTGCCCTAAGAGAAAGTACTAGGTGGTTGCAACCACTCTCCAAAAAATAGTAAAATAATCTCTAGAGAGAGAACGCCCTCATAGAATAACATGAGACCATGTCAAACAACAATAAAATAATCTCCAAGTGGTACAAGCTCAACCACCTCCTCTACATATGTGCCAAGAATAAAACATGGTCCAAAGGTGTGGCACGTGTGAGTGTGAACAAAGGTCTAAAGATGCCCAACAAATCATGAGAGGGCAACCACTACCAAGAAATACAATTTTAATATTGGGTTACCTAAACATGTGTGCCAAAGGGGAGTGCTACCCTCAAGTGGTGTACCACATGAACTTAAATTAAGTTGCATTCCCTAGTGTTTTTTCCTTTTTTTTTATTTTTCTCTTTTCTTTTTCTTTATCTTTTGTTTTTCTTTTTTTTAATTGCAACTTAGGGAATGAGGACTCAATTAGAATTTATAACCCATGAATAAAATAGACCAATAATGTAGCACTCAACCTAAGGTTTGGGTTTAACTAATCAGAGATGAAAATATCTTAAACCACTTTGGCATGTTCACAAATGGAAAAGGTGAAAAAATGAAATATGCCAAATGAGAGGTTGATTATGAAGCAAAACTATATGAAAATTGATGAAATGGCTCATGCACCCTC
>ML828627.1:27218-49678 GCA_009831015.1 Picea engelmannii | reverse complement strand
CCTAAGACCGATGATATAGATTTAAATATTGATATGGCTAGTATCTTAGCAAAGGTTAATGTACTTGTCCCTCTTAGTATTGATATTGTATTTTTTTTTTAAATATCTACAACATAGTCGCTATTGCAACATCTTGGAGTGTCTCTCCCATAGAAACCACGTCGGAGATGATACCTCTTAACGTCTCTCTTCCCACATTCTTAACGTCTCTCTTTCCACCTCCAAGATTGTCGCTCCCATAGCAACCACGTCGGAGCTAGTAACTCCTGGCCGTCGCTGTTGCCACCTGATGGACGTCGTTCTTGCGACGTTCAAGAGTGTCACTCCCATAGAAACCACGTCGGAGCTAATACCTCGTCCCGTCGGTCTTGCCACCTTTAGAACGTCTCTCTTGCCACCTTTGAAACGTCTCTCTTGCCACGTTTGAAATGTCGGTCTTGCCACCTTTGAAGCGTCTCTCTTGCCACGTCTGAAACGTCTCACTTGCCACGTTTGCAACGTCTCACTTGCCATGTTTGAAACATCGGTCTTGCCACGTTTGCAACGTCTCTCTTTCCACGTTTGCAACGTCTCTCTTGCCACATTTGCAACGTCTCACTTGCCACGTTTGAAACGTCGGTCTTGCCACGTTTGTAACGTCTCTCTTGCCACGTTTGCAACGTCTCTTTTGCCACGTTTGAAACGTCGGTCTTGCCATGTTTGAAACGTCGGTCTTGCCACGTTTGCAACGTCTCTCTTTCCACATTTGAAACATCGCAATATAGATGAAAACATGGTCATCGAAAAAACGACGTCATGTGAAACGACGTTTGAGGGGGTCCGAGGTTTGTCGGTCTTCCGACAATAGAAAGTGGCAATTGCGTCGAATGCGCCGTCGGAATTTGACCCAAATGCAGTAGTGGTAGGGGTGTAGTGAATTAAAAGTGTCACATTGGGTTTGCTAGTAGAATTTGGTTGGGCCCAAGGCTCTGGAGGATTTAGGTCTGAAGAATATACACTTGTTTGGTCTCTCCTTGGTAGAAAAATCATTATGGTTAGTGCTCACAAAGGATATCCTTTGGAGTAGGATCTTGGTTCAGAAGTATATAACACCTAACTCATTGGTTGAATGGATTAGAAAGGAACACAAATCTATTCATAATGTATCTAATCAATGAAAGGCTTTGTACCTATATTCTCCTGTCATTGGTCCATATCTGTCTTTGCATGTGGGTGATGGGACACAAGTGGGGATTGGATTAGATTCCATAATCAACTATAAGAGGGATATCTTTCTTCATATGGAATTGGTTCTCCATCTCAGGGAATTTGGGAGAGTGGCCCTTAGTTCAATTAATAATCCTTTGGAAACAACCTCGTGGAGACAAGGTTGGATGAGCTCAGCTGACCTAGCATTGAATGGTAAATTTGGGAGACTCTAGGACCTCTTTGTTTTCGAACTTCATAGGGAACATATTAGAATAAGTGAGAATTTTGATGAACTTACCAAGAGCTATAATAAGGTTGGAGGCAACTACTTGGTCAAGTTTGGATATCATAATATTTTTGCAACTGGAGAGGGGGAAGTTTGTTAGTGGTGGAAAGCTTCGTGGAAGGTGAGGGCTCCAACCAAATATAATTTATTTTTTATTTTTCTAACACTTTTAGTTAGAGTATTGATATGGGACAATGTACTAGGAACAGGGAAGGTGGGCCCTAACATGTGTCCCCTATGTAATACCCAGGTGGAAACTAACTTACATTTTTTTATGAATTGTGCTTACTTTGTTCAAGTCTGTAAAAATATTGAAGGATCTTTAAGGTTTAGATATTTGTGGCAGGGTCAAAATATTGAATCATGTTTTCTCTCTTGGTTTACAATAAAGGAACTAGTGGTTTTCCGAATAGTGCCTTACCTGGTTCTGTGGGGTATTTGGCTTGCAAGGAGTGCCTCTCTATTTGAAGACACTCAGATCCCATATTTTAAAGTATCAACTCATATGATGGGGCTACTACCTTTCTATAAAGAGGTTCCTAAACAATCTGTCCCAAGGAGGCTAAAATATTTATAAGTGGACAAACCCTTTCCCTAGGGACATTTTGATGGAGCCTGTCAAGGTAAAGATAGGATTGTTTGTCTTGGTTTTACATACTATCTTTGTAACACAATTTTATCATTTCAAAGAAAATATGGGAAGATCAACTAACATTATTATATAGGCCTTATTTGTTAATGTCGGTCTTTATTACATAAAAAACATATTATTCTACCTACGTGAGGGGTTATAGAGGTTAGGTCCCTGACAAGCCCTCCCCATTGAAAAACAACCTTGTCATCAAGGTTTGAGATAGGGAAATTGTTGCAGAATGGTAATCAACTCCCACATGAGATCTTCTAGTTGTGTATCCTTCCACTAAACTAAAACTTCCTTGATGGTGCACTAATGGAGACAATGCTCGCGCTGGTCCAAAATTGATTGTGGCTGCAACCAAATGGATCCTTCTTCATCCAACTCAGGGAGACTAGTTTGAGTCTAGCACTTGGTTCCAATCATTTTCTTTAAGCACGAGACATGAAAAATAGGATGGAGCTTAAAGTGATTGGAAAGAGCTAGCTGGTAGGCCACGAGACTCACTCACTTGAGAATTGTATAAGGAACATAAAACTTGGGGGTGAGCTATTGATAGTGTGCAGCTTCGAGCGACGTTTTCTTATGAGGTTGCAGATGAAGAAACACCTGGTCCCCTTCATCAAACTAATGTACTGAACAACCCCGATCTGCTTGTTGCTTCATGTGATTCAGTACCATGGCCAAATTTTTATTTAAGGGTACGAAGAATGGCCTCGTCGACTATAAGAGTGTTTTCAACCTTTCGAACCTTGGAAACACCTAACATGTATAGGAGAATCAGAGGTGGATTTTGTTTGTAAGTCACTTCAAAGGGAGTCATGTGAGTGGCAATATGATAAGATATGTTGTATCACCATTCAATTAGGGGTAACCACTAAACCCATTGAGTTTGTCGATTGGACGCAAAACACCTCAAATATGTTTCCAAACACTTGTTGATAATTGTAGTTTTTTCATCAGTCTATGGATGATAGGTGGTACTGAGATGCAATTGGGTTCCTTGGAGCCTAACAATTCTTGCCAAAAATTGCTAGTGAAATTTGGATCACAGTCAAATACAATAGAATGAGGCATGCCATGGAGTTTGAATATATTATCCATAAAAATTTGAGCCATTGTGGATGTGGTGAATGGGTGTTGAAGAGCACATAAATGAGCATATTTGGAAATATGATCTACTACAACCATTATGATTGACTTATTTCCCAACTTACATAAACCAACAATGAAGTCCATAGAAATATCCTTCCAAATAGTAGATGGAATCGAGAGTGGTTGGAGTGTGCCTGGAGATTTGAATATTTCACCCTTATTGCGTTGATAGGTATCACAGTCAACCACAACGGTGTGGATGTCTTGTTTCATGCCTTCCCAGAAAAAAGAACGTTTGAACCGTTCGTAGGTTGTGGTAAAGCCTGAATGCCCAATTGTGGGGGAAGCATGAAGCTCAAATAGCACAATGGATTTAAGGTTCGAATATTTGCTTAAATATAGGTGACCTTTATAGTGAAGCTCTTCATTGTGCCAAGAGTATCCTGGAGAAACTTGAGAATCTTGTTGCAATTTTTGGATCAAGATGGAAAGTTTGGGGTCTTGGAACCATTCTTGACGAATGGCTTGAAGACAAACTGCAACAATGAAAGAGAGGGAAAAGAGGGACCCTTCGTCTTCATATTTCCTTGAAAGAGAATCAACAACCACATTTTCTTTGCCCTTCTTGTATATGATCTGATAATCATATCAAAACAACTTGGTCACCCATTTTTGTTGCTACAGGGATGAAATTATTTGTTCCAGAAAATACTTGAGGCTACGATGATCAATTTTAATTTGGAAGCTTTGCCCCAATAGATAAGAACGCTAGAGATCCACAACATGCAAAATAGCCAACATTTCCTTTTCATAGGTTGATTGGCCCAAATGTCACTTTGGAAGTTGTTTGCTAGTGAAAGACAAAGGTTTTCCATCTTGCACGAGGATTGCCCCAATTCGTTTCCCTAAAGCATTGCATTCCAGAACAAAAGTCTTGGTGAATTCCGGTAGTGATAGAACAAGAGTCGTGCACATGGCCTCTTTCAAGGCGTGGAAGGATTGATCGGCTGTTAGAGTCCAACTGAAAGAACTCTTTTTAAGGAGAACAGTGAGAGGAGCTACAATTTTTCCATAATTATGAAAAAAATTGCGATAATAGCTTGTTAAACCTAGGAAACCACGCAAGATTTTAATCATTTTAGGGCGAGGCAAGTCCTTCGTAGATTCAATTTTCTTAGGATCCACCCGTACACCATCCTTGTTGATAATATGACCCAGGTACTTTGTTGTAACATTATCTAAAATTTTATGTTCATTAGTTAATTATATTGTTTTCGATTACATTTTCTTTAATGATAGGTTTTTTATTAGAATATTTTGTAAATAACAATGAAATAAACTTTATTATTATTTTTTTTTTTTAAGTTTCATATTAATTTAGTTTTAAATAGTTTTAGTTTTAAATTTTGGTTTAAACTTTTTATATTTCATATTTATATCGAATAATGTTTATTTATTAATAAGTTTGGGTTACATGCAGGTTAATCGCGCACGATCAAATATCAAATCGACGGTCCACAATGAACAACGACCCCTCCAAATTTATGATGTTTAACAAAAAGATCACCCCCCGCAGTGATATAAAGTGATTTTGGCTTGTGCGACATGTCAATCATATAGGCCACTGTGGCCCCTCCCTCGGTGGTTTCCAAAACCACGAATGACCCCCCGCAGAAACAACTTTTTTCTATTAAGGATAGGACAAGTGGCATGATGAAAAAGGTATAAAAGGTACAATATATATGTTGTTATAAAATGATTTATTTCATATATTGTTATAAGCATTGAGTCACCTGTCAGGTATTGTTGAGTCATCTGCCACATAGTGTCGACTCACCTGACATGTGTCATAGAATTAGAATCTACCACGTGTCCAATAAAAATTAAAATAAAATATATATATACAAAATAGAATAAACGAAAACAAAAGGGTTAATTCAATAAATAAAAAAGAGAAAGCTCAACGAAAATACAAAAGGGAAAACTACCAAGCAAGGAGAAGATAACACGTGATTTTCCAACTAGATTATCAATTGAGTCAATCAACCTTCCGTGAATAGTGCTAGACAATTTTTGTAGGTTAAAACTGCTTGTTTTATTTGAAAATGATGAAGTATTCTAAACCTAAAGGAACCAAAGAAACCCTATTTGTCGAAAAGATGAATTTAGTTAACAGATACCATGAGGTTTATGATACCCTAGTCAATTTTGATTTATATGAGTTGTATATCTTATCCCTTGAGTGTTCCAAGAATTTACATGATTATTATCATGTCTGGGAGTCTGACATAGCAAAATATATTGTTCCCCAGACTCATAATTTACCAGAGTTTGTGTTCCGGTGTGCATTGAATTATGTTCCTTCTTCGAACTTAGTTATATCAAAGAATGGGTCAGTTTTGGTTAAGATAGATACACAGTCAATCGGTGAGATGTTAAAGGTAACAAAACCCCCAGAAAGTCAACTTTTAAGCAAGGAAAATCTAACTTTATTATACAAAAAACTTAATTCTCAGGAAAAACATACCCTATTACATGCCTATTTGGATAAAGATGTAGCTATCCTTGAAAACTCGGATACCTATGAGAGTAGCTTGTTCTACAAATCTCCAGACAAGTTATCAGTATGATGTGTTCCATTTTGGGTTATGATAATGATCAAGTAGTGGATGAAGTTGTTTTAGGATTTATGTCAGGCATTTACCCCTCTCCAATCAAACCATCAACTAGATTCAAATTCGCCCAACATCTAGTTGAAACATTGCACTATCAACTGATAGAGTTTACGGTTAGCAGATTTTGTAGATTCCAGTCCTATATAGCTCGTCTACTTTTGTATTTCCAAGCGACAAAGTTTCACTATTTGAACTTAAAGACAGAGATGAAGCTAGAAATCTAATCTCAGTGATTCATTGGACTTCATCGCTTAGAAGGAAACCTCAAAATGTTTGACTTTTAGATTTTATTGATCAATTCATGTTTATGGCTTATGCTCTGTTTCATGAAGAGTTTCCTTCCCTTATAGGTTTTCTCTAGACTTTGAAGAATTATTGCATTTCTCTTCAGATACAAAGGTGGGTGACTAGTTTTTATTTCAAGACTATACAAAGATTAGGATCTATGGTGTTGAGGTTAAACCTTTTAAATTGCCAAGATTTCTAACCATGATATTTTTTTCCCTAGAATATATTAGACAAAGATTGAATTTTGACCAAGTCAATTTTGTGCCAAAGAAAAGAAAGGTTACTTTTAAATTGAAAAATGAAGTAGGTTCTTTTGTTGTGAATAATAGGGTAACTTTGCACGTGGCAGAAAGTTTATTTTAGGACATGAATTTTCAACAAGGAGAAATATGGTATTATGATCCATTTTCCATTATCTCTACCAAGAGGATTGAGGTGGAGTTGTCACCATATTACATCATAGTCAACCTCAACTAGAGCAGTTGATGAATCGGTACAGTTGGGAGCAAACACAAAGAATTGTACAGGGTCAGATATAAGAGGCATTTAAGCCATCTCAACCAACAAATATAGAGAATGCACAACAACATGAAAATTCAAATCAAAGAACATTTTCAAAATCTTCACAAATTCTTTCATAATCATAGGAAGAGCAATCAAATAAGAAAAAGCTAGAAGACATATCCAAAGATGAGAACAAGATTTGGAAAGTGTACCGGAGATTACATTAAGTGATCCAACTTTTACAATGGAATTTTTCCCATCTGTAGTTATGGGAAAGTCCAATGTTCAAGGAGGGGAAGAATCTCCAGAAGCTAAGCAAGAAAATATAATTTCTCAATATTGGGAATTGAAGAATAAGAATATGAAAATTAAACAAGATTTATCTCCTAAATTGTCTCGGTGAACTTCTAAAACCAGGTTGCTTTCTGCTTTAGTTTTTGAGAAAGGTAGATTGAATATAACAGTACTAGAACCCACAACTCAAACTAGCAAAGGTGTTATTAATTACAAAGATGCTAAGTTTTCTTATGATTTAAATCAAATTCATCTGGTGGATAAAATGGAATTACTCAGGAAAACAAGAGAAATGGTTTGTAGGGATGTTATACAATCTTCTCTTGGAATGAAAAACTACATAATATGTCAAATAAAATCAAGGAACAACCGAGGTTAGAGAAGTTCCTCACCAGAACAAAGCAGATGAGAATTGAATAATTGGAGAGTATGATGCTGAAACTTTGAGATGATTCTAAAGATACCAAACCAATGCAGGACTTGATCAACAATAAGAATACTGAGATTTTGGCTTTAAATCAACAAATTAACCTTACAAATGTTGATGATGTACACACTCCATAATTAAAGGAAGTAAAACAAGAAAAGGACCAACTGGTGAATCAAATAATTCAAATGAAAGCACACATTAAGTTATATGAACAACAAATAGATGCTTTTAGAAAAAGAACTTCTTCTTCACATAAGTAGACGTAGACGTAGAAAAAGAGATGATTGATTTCAAAGAAGTAGAAGTAGAAAATCTAAAGAAATCAATTGTTGTCCAAAATGATGAACTAAATATTCTAAGAGATCAGATGAATGACAAAGATAAGACCATCACACAATATCAAAAAACAAAGTTAAAGTTACAAGAAGACTTCGACTTGCTAAAGAACAAGTTGGTGGGAAAAGCTTATATGATTGGAGCAAGGCATCTAATATGTGACCAAATCATCACAAAAGTTACCAGGATTTGGGATTGTTTCAATTTGATAGATGAAGAATCAACCTTGGTAAAAAGGGTAGATCATGATATACAACAAGCTTTCCATGATTTGGGAAATAGACCCCAATTAGAAAGCAAAAGCATAAAAGTCCTTAATTCTAAATCGAAAGAAGAATTAATCAAAAGGGGGATAAAAGATCGTACCAATATGATCATGGAAACAAATAACATTTTTACCAAAAGACAATTAAACATGTAGAAAATAAGTGCATTATGGTTCAAATGAATATTGAATCATTCTCAAAACAATTCAAGAATGTGGTTGAAATTGGGTTACCAAGTTGTTGGGCTAAGAAAGGCAATATGCTCACTTTTGAAAATTATAAGCAAAACCTTATCAAGGCCAGGGAAGATACGAGTAAATTAAAATAAGTAACTTGCATGATTAAAGGTCAAACAATAGTAGATTGTTTGAGTGATGACTTCTACTTGCTCTGGCAAATTAAAAAATCATTTTCAAATAATCCTACCTATGACAAGTATACATAGTTGGATATTGCGTACACAAAGATGCTATCGTACAAGTATCCATCAGATAAGGATTGGGATATTCTCATGCATCCGGTGCAAGAGTGATCTTGCAAACCAAATTAAGAGAAATCGGGGATTCGAACAATTGTCTTCTAGATCTTTCTATTTTAAAATATGAAATATTTCTTTTGTATCTAGAGATATATGAAATAGGATCGAATAACCACATAAGGTTAGAATATGAGTTTTATAAAGTCTAAGAAAGACTCGATGTAAAGGAGAGCTTTTTGCCTTGGAAAGGACTAGATCTTTTAATAAAATTTTATTGCAGACCTTGGGTGATTCTATATTTCATTGTTTCAGTTCATGTGATTCTTGTTCTTTATGTGATTTTTATGTACATAATTTCTTCTTGAATGTGTTTGAGGCTATAAGTGTAATAAAATTAGTACAATCACTACTATTACAACTGCAAAGGAATCATTAAGGCCGTAGATTTCCTCAGATATACTGTAAGTATTCATTGGACTTGTGTCTTGTTCATTATGCCTTGTGAATAGAAATGAATTGTTATTTTTTGTTCTCAGCTATATAAAATTTCTTTCATAAGTTCTTCTATTGAAAAGAAAAATAATATTTATCAAAAGATACATTATTTTACTTTCAATTTTGTTCTTTCAAATTCTTCCTTCACTCATTCAAGATTTAAATTATCTGAAATGTTGAAATCATGCCCTCAAGCTCTGATATTTAATCATTGAAGGTAAGTAATAAAAATCAATCAAAGTAAAAGGGGAGGCAGGAAGGGGAGGGGTTATCTATAACCCCATTGAATTTCGAGAACTAGTCTACTCCTGGGGGCTCAGAGAAGAAACCAACAACATCGCAGAAGCTTTAAGTCTTTGGTAGGGACTCGCCCAAGCCTGAAAGTTGGCTATCAAGGAAATTACAGTGATAGGAGACTCTCAGATTCTAATCTAAACTATGGTCATCAACGCTTTGCCAAATCAAATGAAACTATGTCAAATCTTCAAGAAAATTCTCAGACTTTCAAACTTCTTCCAAAAGATCGAATTTTTTTATGTGCTCCATCACCTGAATGGTGAGGCAGATCGAGCCACAAAAGAAGCCACCCCCTTGGGCAAGGGCCAACTCTCCCTCAATGGGACTTTTTCCTTCAACCCTCTCCCACAGGGGCACGTGGTGGGCGATTAGATGGACCTCACGAGGCATGTGGCACTCAGATCTCCCTGGCGTCTTGACTCATGGAATATCTCTCATATCACTCTTGTATGCCCCCTCCACTGTGCGACGGTACTTATTCCCTCAAAACACATCCTCTCACCACCCCTTGCATGATCTTCCTCTCACGTCCCCCATGTCGAATTGCTCTGATCCCATCCCCTTCCCGCATGGAATTCGAGCGAGGCCCCATCGCTTCATGGTGATGCACGCTCGAGCTGGTGTTACATTCTGGAAAGAGGCATCTTGTTCTTACCTGCCTTGCCCGCCCGATACTGCTTGGTCTCTCGCCTGGATTTTTCTCTCTACTCCTCCCCCAACTTGCTCTTGTCTGTGCTTTTTTTCTCATCTCCTCCCCCAACTCACTGTTTGGTCCCTTGCCTAGCTCTTTCTCTCAGCACCTCCCCCGGATCACCCAATGGCTTCCAGCTCCAACTCTGCCTCACCCCCTAACCCTCCCCCCTCTCTGGAACTTGAAATATGAAAGTTGAAGTGCACTCTTTGCGCGCACAGAGGATTTCTACTTTGTCTGGATGGGGAAGGAGGTCAGAGATTAGAGATGGTCGAAGAGGACTTAATCTAGCTCAGGGAGGAAGCGGTCGAAGCCCTTACGTATACAACGCAACAAACCATTAGAAAAATCACTGAATTGGAGGAAAGAATCGAAAAACTGGAGCTCCAAGCCACCATATCGAACCGCCAGTTAGATGCAGGTGCAGAGGCTTCTCTGAGCGCAGGTTCCTCCATCCCGTACCAGAAGGTTTAATTATGTTATTCCTCACTCTTGTAATTAGACTTGTTGTGGTTCTCTGGCATTTTCGTTGTAAGCAAGAGCATAGTCTCTTTTTGGAAATCAAACAGACATTTTGTAAGCAGTTCCTCAGCCTGTATTTAGACAATTTCTGGATGTTAGGATGGTCTGGGAATTATGGGGATTTACACCAGGGCAGCCTTACTTATAATCTTGAATCCCATGCACAACATGCATGGCTGAATTTTGTAGTTTTTCTCACAGTGGTCACACCACTGCTCTCTTAATATATATAAACCACTTTCTTGTAAAAAAAAATCAATCAAAGTAAAATGAATGCCTTAGCATAGTTTCGTAGCCAAAAACATCTCAAGGGTTACAACATACTCAACTTCAGAGGCTCCAAAATCACACTTAGAATGTTTGAGAATTTTTTTATGCTTAGATAGTATATGTAGAACTTGATCCACATGGGCGAGATGGGATTTCCAAGTTTTATTATAGATGAGAATATCATCAAAGAAAACTAAGACAAAATGGAGGAAAGGACGAAAGACATGATTCATGATACTTTGAAACATGGAGGGGGCATTACATAGGCCAAAGGGCATGACCAAAAACTCATAATGACCCTCATGAGTTCTAAATGCGATCTTAGGAATGCCTTCTTCTTTCATATGTATTTGGTGGTAGCTAGAACGAAGATCAAGTTTGGTAAAGTACTGAGCACCACTCAATTAATCCAAAAGGTCATCAATGACATGAATGGGAAATCTGTCTTTGATTGTGAGTTTTTCGAGGGCGCAAAAATCAAGACACATGTGCTAAGTGCCTTCTTTCTCAAGTACCATGACTACAAGGGAATAATAGGGGTTGGTATTAGGACGGATAACACCCGCTTCTAGCAACTCTTGAACAATTTTCTCAATTTCAATTTTGTTGGGAAAAGGGATGACAATAAGGGTGAACATTGGGAGGAAGACTGCTCATTACTAGAGGAGTGGAATGATCATAGATGTCGTGGGAAGGGGGAATTCCATGGGGAGTGTTAAAAACAACTTGTTGTTGGGAGAGTATAGATTGGAGGTCGAGATGCATAGAGGGTATCTCAATTTCTTGAATGAAACGGAGTTGGGAAATAATGCTAGAATGACCTTTTTTGAGTATATTTTCCATGCGGTGGGAACTGATGATCTCAGGGGATCCCGCTATGATGCCTTAGAACTTATACATTTGTCCCTCCTGTTGGAATTGCATGTTTAAGTCCTTAAAATCCATGTTGATGGGACCAAGTGTGCGTAACCATTCAATACCAAGCACAATGTCACAATCACCCATTTCGATAACAAACATATGAGATTTTAGGTGGTACTAACCAATTTGTAGGTGCACATTTTCACAACGCCCCCCACATTTCATGGAACCGCCATTGGAAATCATGATCTAAAAATTGTTGATTGTACAGATATAACAATTGATTTCTTGGGAAATGTGGCGATAAATAAAATTATGGGTGTTGCCACTATCACCGAGAATGATGAATTTCCTATGCTTAATCTAGCCAATTAACTTGAGGGTTTGGAGAGTAGAGAAGCCAGTGAGGGCATTCAATGAAATCATTGGTTCAACTTCTGTAGGATCTGAGGGTGGAGTAAGATCATCTACTTAGGGTAGCTCTTAAATAGGGGAAACATCAACATCCTCGTCAAAAAAATCCGCATAAATGGCCATAAAAATCTTTTGTTCTTTACACTTGTGCCTTGGAAAATATTTATCATCACAATTATAGCAAAGACGCTTAAGTTAACATTCAACCACTTATGCCTGAGTCAATTTATAGATCTTGAGAGGAGTGGCATGAGGGGAAGGATTGATGGGTCTAGGGCAAGGAATAAAAGAGGGTTTTATATTCTAGGAAGAGACGACCTATTGTGCTTGGCGCATTTAGTAGCTTCCAACCAAGTCTGAGGGTGAGCCATTAAGACTCAGTCTTGAATTTCATCCTTTAGGCCACTGATAAATAATTCCCCAAAGAAGGCATCTAACATGCCCTCCATTCTGAAAGCAAAGTGCTCAAAGGTGGTGATAAAGTCTTCCACTATGCTAGATTGTTTCAACTTGGTCAAATGGCCCAAATGGTGTGTGTGGGTGTCAAAATGTTCGTAAAGATCGGCCACAAACTGTATCCAAGCAACATACCCTTGGCATGAATTTTTGTGTCATTGCCACCATTTTCAGCGTTCATGATCTAGATAGAGGAAACCATAACGAAGTTTGGAAAAATCATCAATGATGCCATGCAAGGAGAAATAATGTTCCATTTGAGTTACCCGACCCATGGGATCCGAGCCATCAAATTTGTTCAAATCAACTCTAGGAAGATGCAGTTCGTGATGAGGGTGATTGGAATGAAATGATTGGTAATGGGAAGAGTCGGCATCTTCATGGTGGGGAGTTTGTTCAAAGGAGGTAGGGCCTTGGAATTGACTCATGAAGTGGTTCATCTTGGCAGAGAGAGAGAGTCTATGGACTGTTTCACACCTCACAGATCATATTTGAGGGTAGCAGTATTAGATTTGAGGGTAGCACTATCAGAGTTGACGGTAGCAATATTGTAATTGATGTCTTGGATGTTACACTTGTTCTATTCATTTTCAGAGAGCAAGGTTGTGATTTTTTGGCTGTGGGTGAGATCCATTTAGGGAGAAGCAGAAAGTGGGCAGGTGGGTCTGCATAGAAAAAAAAGGTGGTTGGTGAGGGGTACCATGGTGGTGGGGAAAATATATGAATTCAATGGGATAGGTGGCAAATAAATGTGTTGGGAAGGGTGGGTGGGTCCACTGAAAAAAAAGGCTTAGAAGTGATAGGTACCACAACGATCAGGGAGAAGAGAGGAATCCAATGGGATAGGTCATGAATAAGGGTGTCGATGGGACCACTATACTTTTTTTTTTTTCCTTTTTTTACTCCTGTGGATTTATACTCCAGCCTGAAGAATACTACAGTGACAAAATGCCCAAATTGTTAATAGGGAAAATTGTGTAGGAATTTCACAACCCGGATGCAAGAGGCAGGGTTGCACAACAAAAGTGCTTCTTTGTTGCCAGTCTATTATGTTCCTTTCCCAAGGGTTAGGGTTTTTAGGGTTCCTACAAACAAGGGTTTTCCATGTGCTATAACTCTTTGATATACGTGCGGGGTCGAACAATACTACTCGACCCAATATCTCAAGGCATGAACTAAGGAGGCTCGATCGTACCCTTAGTCGTACTACCTGATTACCCAAATAATGGAGAGTAGTCTTCATGAGTGTTGTTCTCAGTACCACTATAGGAGTCAGGAAGTCGATAGGCTGATCTAAAGTTGTTTTCAGGAAACCTAGGGGACTCCCTATATACACAAAGGTACATGGGAGTGATGGTCGTGTACATGTGTTGTCTGATGTAGTACTACTCGAAGGGGTACCAACCGGGGTTACAGAGGTTTCCAACAAGGTGAATTTTTTTTTTGAGTGACCCATGAAACCATCTATATTTCATGCATGTAGTCTTCCCCAACCATAATTTCACCTGTTGATCGACATATCTTTGTGCTTTAAAGATGTATGCAATACACATCTCTACCTAGAAAAAATATTTCACAAAATTTTTGCAGAGGAAAGTACTTTGATACCACTTGTAAGGTACCATATGTATTATATAAAAAATAAAGAAAATTATTACGATATATACCAACATAACAACAAAATATATAGAATAACAACACAAAAAATGATACCTTTATTGACAGAAATCCAAGTTCACTTGCCTCTTCGAGGGGGAAACCTCTAGTAGAGCAGATCTCTATTATAATAATTCTCATGAAAAGACTTTCCCATGCCTTCTACTCTAATTTATACTAATTCTATCTTCTAAAGAACATTCTAGAGGATAGAAGTGGAAGCTTCTATTAAGTCTTCTTACATTTGACTTGTTCACATTATTATATAAGCCTTATTTACTAATGTCGACCTTTATTACATAGAAAACATATTATTCTACCTACGTGAGGGGTTAGGGAGGTTAGGTCCCTAACAATGAGTAGACAAACATAGATCCAGAATCTTGAAATCTTTGTTGTAGTAGAACAACTCAAGCTCATTGTTGGAAATTTCTAGGATCTTAAATTCACACACATTTCCAGAGAAAAAAAACAAGAAGCTAATAATCTCTCTAAATAAGGTCTGGAACTAATGGAACAAAATTTTGTCCTTTCTGAAAGCCATGATGGTCCACCTGCGATTCTGAGGTAGGATACTCTAGATGTTTTTTAAACAGACCTTTATGTTTATGATTAGGTTTTCAACTTGTCGTTTGGTGGTACTGGAACACTTGAAGATGTCAATTTTGGGTTTTTAATATATCAGTCTGGTACTTAAAGAAGATAGTGCACTTTAGGCTCTTTGATGGTCTTGGTTTATGCTATGATCTTGATATTAATCATAGTCCTCTTGAAGGAAATTTTTGTACAGTGCCATGGACACCTTTTGATTGTAATTTGTATTCTGCTTGAATAAGAATTGCATTTTTTTCCTTGGAAAAAAAGTTAAGTATAATTAAATACAACTTTTGTACACTAAAAATAATATGAACACCCATTAAAAAGTGTATAATAATATACTTTGGAATAGAGCCCGGGGAAACCCACCGGGCACTTCCCCTCATTTTGAGGATGGTACCCGAGGTAAACCAAATTTTGTAGAAAGCTGAGAATTATATATATATATATATATATATATATATATATACTACGGAATAGAGCCCGAGGAAACCCATCAGGCTCTTCCCCTCATTTCGAGGATGGTACTCGGGTAAACCAGATTTTGTAGAAAGCTGAGGCTTTATCGATAACTTACTCATTTAAGAGATCAACATGCCACTTGTTGGAATTGAACTTGAGTGCGGAGGGGGGGAACACCCCTCAACACAAATCACTTGGGCTAAACCCAATTCACACACACACACACACCCAATAACTGGATAAAATATATTGATAAAAAGCTATAGAAAGAGTTTCAATGAGTTTTGCATCGCTGTAAAGTTCCAAAAGACTTCAAACTTAAAATAACATAGCCCATAAATAGTCCTACTACAAGCTCAAAATAGATATTGGCTTTGTTATTATACAAAATTACCCATTTTTCCTTGATACTATAAACTCTATAAAATACGCCTACAATTATGATTTTCCTAAATTACATGAAAAATGACAAAGAGAATAACAATTAGCAACATCATCCATGCCTATGTTTGCTAGATCTATTTCCTGGTTCAATTTTTCCATCTCCTCGTCAAACTAGTGCATAGTTTCTTCCTCTTTAAATTCTCCCCTAGACGAGTTGACAAAGAACCTTCGATTTGATGCCATGGAATAGTCACCCTTGCACAAATTATGAGCCAAGTTCCAAAGAATATTATAGTCAACTTCCACAACTGCCAGTTGTTTATTCAGTTCCTCCAAGGACCCCATAATCTCTACTACCTATGTTGTTGTCTAGATTTCCAATTCCTAGATTTTTGAAACAAGGTTGAAAATGGATGACCTATTACAGTGCACATGCTCCTCATGGATACGAAGAACCATGGGAATTTATTGAAGTTCTATAGAGTCCACTTGGAGCTCTATAAAACCAAATTCCTCTTTTAAGTAAAAGTACTCTCACCCATATACAATAATCACTCACGTTCTCGAGTCCTCAATGCACAATTGCTATTAAAACCATTGAGCTACAAATTGAACTGATTGGTTGGTTCCATAGTCAACGCCAATTTGAATGCTACTTTGTCTCTGCAAAATAAAAAATCACCGGGGTGGAGGTTCCCCTAGGAGAATCCCGACACTAACAAAAACTCCAAACAACACACAAAATGCAAGTACATTTCTTACCCGACAGTGAGACTTAACATATCCCTTGCACTTGCTTAAAAAAATTGACATTATTCCACAGTGGGTTGGAGCAACTAGAAATGATGGGTGATAAGCATGTGATATTAATGCAAGAGGCATGTGAAATAGGAGCTCTCATCCCTTCACAATGCAGTTCATATATTTGGTGGTGAGGTGGTCGAGATTACATGCCATGTGACAGTTTATGAATTGATTCTATATTTCCACATGACGATCTAAGGTTATTAAACATGTCTTGGTACAATTTATTAATTTAGGGTATGGCTTGTTGGTATATTGTGCCGTTATTCAATAATTCCCTCTCTTTTAAATGAGAGCCATATTTATCCCATCGACTTGCTTCTTTATTGTTTTATCGCAAGATGTTGTAGAATTTGATGGAAGAGAAGGAACACACCAAAGGACAGTCTCTTGGTTATGAGTTGTGGACCACACGATTGGTGATAATGTTGGAATCTCCCACCACTATTATAGATTGTAAGGCCATACCTTTTACAATTTTAAGTTCTTTCCACATAGCATAAGCTTCTACTATGTTGTTGGAAGAAACATTGAGTCCCCAGGCATAATAAGCTTTTGATTTTCCTCCAATGTCCATAATGACCCCCCTGCGCCTGCCACCACATGATTCCCCTTTGAAGCTCCATAAAAAAACATAAGATATGATTGTTGAGCTGCCTTCCAATTTTCAAAATCAAAATTACTCTACCGAAGAAAACAACATGGTTTGAAAAATGTTTGAGCAGTTTGCTTCTTGGGAAATAAGAAGGAAACTGGAATTGCTAAAACCACTCATCTTCATTTTTGTTTGCATTTAAGCATTAATTAAAGTTGATATTTTTTCCAAGTTTGGAGGTAATTCATTCAGCTAGTGAGCTTTAAGCTTTTACTGCTACAGAGGATGCAATTTTCAACTCTAGCCAAATTTTCCAGTAGAGAAACTTTGGCAATGCTAACTAAACTTTTTTGAAAATTTATTTGATTTTGAAGGTTCCTCTATAGGATTTTCTCAAGTTAGTGATCATTTATTTCCAAGAATTAGGCTTTCTCGTTCTATTATTAAGACCTTCAAATGAAGCTTGCCAAACTTTGGTGGAAAAGTTAGATTCAAAGAAAAACCGATGAATTCATTCTAGATATGCTCAACACAATGCACATATTGAAGGGCCCTAAATGCCATGTTTTTGAAGATTCTTAATAGTTAGAATTTTCTTGTGTATGAGAGTCCATAAAAATAAGTTTACCTTTGGTAGGCCATTTGTGTGTCAAATTTGCTTCCATATTGTAAACCTTGGAGGCAAAACTAAGGTCTGGAGTTGAGTTATATAACTTTGTTTAACATTTTATTCAGATTGACCCCAAGCTCTTTGATCTGGAGTGTTGTTCTTCCTGGTCACCCAGTCATTCAAGGAAAATATGAGTTGAGGGATTAAGTGTTTTATACGAGGGAGGTGACCCTAAATTCCAACCCGTCCGCTTACCTGATTCACCATCCTAAGATGAAATATCTGCTGAAATTTTGATTTATAATCCAATCTTTCAATGGAAGAAGATATTGATAACAATCCAATGCCTCCTTTCCCATAATGTTGTTTGACATTATGTCAATATTTTTTCCATTGCTTGGAACCAAATATAAGTAGGAGTGTATTAACGATATTGTGGTTTTTGGAAGTCTCCATATTGGAGAACCTTTTCTTGTTTCTACTGGAGGATCTCGACATTGCTTGTGTGCACTTGCAAAGTACTTTTTATGGATAATCCTTTTCACTAGGAATTTTGACCAAAGATAAGCCTATGGACTACTTTGTGCCTAGGGCCAAATTCATAAGTGAAGGGGTAAGGCAAAATTTGTGCGGGGTCAGTCCCAACAACAAGCATTCGATGATTTGAAGCAGTGCTTGTGCTCAACCCCAATACTTTCACTAGCGGACCTGCAACAACCCTTCGAGATCGAGACAAATGCTTCATACTATGTTGTGGGCACCGTTCTCACTCATCACGACCACCCCGTGGCCTATCATACCGATGCACTATCATATGTTGTCCGTAAGTACCCTACTTACGACAAAGAAATGTACTCCATTATGCAAGCCTGCCGCTAGTAGAGACATTACATTCTTGGGAAGGAGAAAATCATCCACATTGATCATAAGACACTACAGTTCATGCAGACATAAGGCAAATTGTAGAATGACTACCATCAAAAGTGGTCCACATACTTGGAGCAATTCCACCTCAACATCAAGTATAAAACATAAAGCACCATCCACGTCGTTGATTGCCTCAGCAGACCGCCAGTCGCGACACTCACCACAGTGCTAGACTCTTGCGGCCATGAGACCTCTAGATGGCCCCAACTCTATGAGATAGACCCTGACTTCTCCACCACCTACCAAATATTGGGCACAAACGCAATTGTCTCTAATTTCCATCTCCAGGATGGGATACTATGTCATCTAGGCCATATCATCGTTCCATCAAGCGAGCGAGTGAAGATGATCTCGGAAGCCCACTACAATCGGATGGCAAGACACTTCGGCGTCGAAAAGACAATGGAAATTCTACATAAACATTTCTGTTGGCCGAAACTTCGACAAGAAGTCATCAAATATATCAGGTCATGCACTGCTTGCGTTATTGCCAAACTGACCACTAAGAAACAAGGCCTATACACCCCTCTACCTATTCCTGACATGCCATGGGAATCCATCTCAATGGAATACATGTCGGGCCTCCCATCCACCAAGCAGGGAAATGACTGCGTTTTTGTGGTTGTTGATTGCTTTTCTAAGATGGCGATTCTAGCCGCTTGGAAGAAGAGCATCACAATAGAGGTGACTGCCAAGCACTTCTTTGAACGACTATAGGTACATTTTGGAATTACAAAAACCATTGTCTTAGATTGGGACAACCGATTTCTCATCACATTCTGGTCGAGCCTCTGGTCATTGTTGGACAACAAGCTCACCAAATCCACGACCTTCCACCCCCAGGCAGATGGCCAATCTGAGGTCGTAAATCAAATGATCATGCATATCCTACACATGTATAATTCCAAGCACCCTCACACATGGGATGAGAGTCTTCCCTATGTCCAACATAGCTGCAACCGATCCCTGCATAGCTCAACTGACCACATCCCCTTTCAGGTGGGGTTGGGATTCCAACCCTTGGGTCCCATAGATGTTACACTACCCCTTGCGGTCACCTCGACTGACTCATCTCCTGCTCCAATTGAAGCTGACAATGCCACTTGGTTTATTGAGAGGATCTATCACATCCACCAACAGGTTCATGATATCCTACAAAAGTCCAATGAGAAGTACAAGAAGCGCCATGATCAACACCGGGTGCAACATAAATTTTAGGTGGGCAACAAAGTTTGGTTGCACTTGCAGAAAGAATGCCTTATAGGACCCCATCGAAAGCTTCACCCACTCCATTATGGACCGTACACCATCACAAAGGCTGTGGGTGATAATTCTTTTGAGCTCAACATTCCTCCTTTCCTTGGCCTGCACCCAGTGTTCAACGTGGATCTCTTTCGACCTTATTTCCCACCATTATTGGACACCTCAAAGATAGCAGAAAAATTGATACCAAAAAATCTCAACCCCGACTAGATCCAATAGGAATCTAATGATCATATTGTGGACAAACAAGTCAAGGGCACTCGCCAGCAAAGGATCCAACTTTATCAAGTTGTCAAAGCAGGGCAACTCCTCCACCAAGTCAAGTGGCTCACACGGGGACAAATTTAGCAGAAATTTCCTCATCTGATGGGGGCACTCAACACAAATGGATACCATTACTTCCTAAGGGGGGAGGATTGATCCATATGGATTTTTGTGGCCTCCCACCTATTCCAACTGTCTCATTTTGGTATTTTTCCAGTTTGGCAGTTGTTTCCTAGTTTTTGGGTCCCTAACTTTCAGGGTCATTTTGAGACCCTAAACAACATTTTTAGGGCTCACAAAAGTTAGATTGTAGACGAAGTCAAAGTCCGATGACAACATGTTTATTCCTCAAATAGACCTTTCCAATGAGCTATCGTGCACCGAAAACGAATATCGTATGCAAATGTTACGACCTCGGGAAGTTGATGTACTAACTTACCCAAACGGGGCCCACATGACTTTTGGCGCTTCATCTCCTAGGGTTAGGTTTTTGGATGTCTAGGGTTTTTGACATTCCTGTTTATTGTAAAAAGGCCTTCAGAGCCTCATTGTAACCAACTTCTTGTGAATGAGTGCAACTGACACATCTCTTCTCAGAGATAACCCGCCACCATTCCAACAAGCTTGTTTTCTGCTGCATTTTATAGTTTCAGCTTATTTCCTTATTGAATAGAAACTGATTTTACTCTATCTCTGTTATTTTGTGTTAAGTATATTTTAATAATCTGTATTCATTTCATTCTGCTCATAAAATCCGGATCAAAACCTTTGTTCTTGACAAAACCCCCTGAGAAGGAACCAAAGGATATCGATAGTGTGGTCAAATTAGTTAAGAAGTTCTCTAATGAAGTTGTTGATCTCAAGAAAAACACTAGAGAAGGACCTTAAAGAGTTATACCTTTCCACCCATTCTTTAAGAGGAATGAAAACCAACCCAAACCACCCGAAGTAGAAAAACTCATGTTGAATCTAGATACCTTCGACAGTGACAAATTCTACTCATATCACCAACATAATCACTCTGAAAAAACTTGCCCCCAATGTGTCAATTTCATGACCTCTATTATCAATAAGCTGCTATATCAGTAGAGTTTAAATGATGGACAACCCAATGAATCAGGAAGTGAGGAGACTATCGAGGAAACCACTCAAGAGTTTTCTATGTCCTTGCGGGACTCATGTATTGATTCAGATGATGAAAAAATTGAAGAAGTTTTTATTGGGGATACAACTTTTATAAAATACGCCCCCAAAGATTACAATCTACATGAAAAAGGTATTGTCCCAAACATATATTCTTCCACGAAAACCAACACTCCTCTCAGGAAAATCACCCCTCCTATAACAACTTCAGAACCAAGCACCTCATCCCCAACCACTTCTAGTGATAAATCTAATACAATTTTTCCATCCAATAACAACAAATATGGTATACCTAACCCATCTACTAACAACACTAAGCCCGACAATCCAAAAACCATAAGCAAAGATAAAAATCCACAGCCAAACACAAAAACAAACAAACCAGAAATGCACACTTTAGAGTATATCATTATTCAAGACATGAGGAAAACTAAAGACAACATTTCCATGTATGACATCTGCACATTACCACAACAACGTGATCTCCTTATCGATACTTTCAATGCCAACAACTGTCAGAAGAAAGACACTGCTGCAATTGACAACAGTTCAAAAACTACGGAAGTAAAATCCATCCATACGGTTGAAATTAATGCTACCATCAATGCAACAAGTATAGGTGCTTATTCAAGGTCCTAGATTCCTCCTTTTCTACTCACGTATGAAATTTTTAATTTCAATGTGCACAATTATTTGGTAGATTCTGGTGCTTCTTCCAACATCATGCCCTATTCGATATGCCAAAGGATAAACATTGTTCCACAATTGACCACTACAAGAATTAGACAATTAGACATGTCATATGTAAAGCTAAGAGGAGAGATTAAATATGTATAGATTGTATTAGCCTCTGACCCAAGGGTTCATCAGGTAATTGACATTGTTGTTGTTGACATCCCATATAGCTATGGTTTGTTGTTAAGCAGGGATTGCTCAACCAAACTTCAAGGATATTTCTCTACAGACTGGTCCCACTTATTTCTGCCATACAAAGGTAAACCCAATCAGATTCGTGTAAACAATGAGGCTCGTAAGAAACACACATTAACTAAATTAGAAGGTAAGAACGATCCTATCATCTTTGCACAATCTGTTTTGGGTAATTATTTATTAGAGACTGACCATGGTTTTTATGAAGAACAATTGTCTAAAATGCATGTAACAACCCAAATTGATTAATTTTATCATAGTTTTTTATTTAAATGTAATTAATTATTAAAATATATTAATGAGTCTTTTATTAATTTACTATTAAAAGGTGGGTGAAGTAATTAA
>ML828627.1:0-17920 GCA_009831015.1 Picea engelmannii | reverse complement strand
TATTAAGGCTTCAGACACTCCTGATACAAGAAAAGAAAGCAAAGTTCTTTTCAGCCCCCCACCTCCTTCAAGTTGGGCAGACGAGGCCGATAAAGATGATAAAGATGAAGCAGCATTGACATCCCCAAAGAAAACAAGTCCCCTGGATCAGGGAAATATGGGGATAATTGAATCAACAACAACATCACTACCTGTCAAAGAAGGCTAGATAACAATTGAGAAGAGGAAAAAGACACCACCAGAAACACAACCAATGGAGACCAGAAGTCGATCCGGAAAGAAAAAATAATTAAGAGTTCCTTTAGTCAATTATTAGGCCGCCGAACATATGCTGAAACAATATTTTTTCGAACAGATGCTGAAACACAGTGCTGGAACAGATGCTGAATCACAATGCTGGAACAGATGCTGAAACACCGTGCTGGAACAGATGCTGAAACACCGTGCTGGAACAGATGCTGAAACACCGCTGGAACAGATGCTGAAACACCGCTGTAACAAGATGCTGAAACACCGCTGGAACATATCAGAGCAGAGACATATGCTGAAACAATGATGAGACTTATGCTGAAACAGTGGTTGGAGTTTCAGCACTCAATTGTAACTTAGTTCTATTAGAAGATGTTCAAGAACTAGTCCAGTTCGTTAGTTTATAGCTATAGAAGTAGAATGATTCAGAAAGACAGACCCGAAGAAATTTGAGGCCATTTTGTAATCGGATCTGTGGCCAGCCCACCCCATTAATATAATCTTTAACCGTTTCTGTTAAAAAAAGAAAAGAAAGGAGAGCGAGGGACATGTGGGCCTCATGCAAGCCCCACATTGCCAACTCAGAAGTCTTTCTTTAAAAAAAAAAGATTGCATTAATTTTAATTTTAGTTGTTTATTTTATTTTTTTAAATTGTCTTATATATTTTAATTAATTTGTTTTAAGTTAAAAAGAAAAATAAAATAAAACACTAAAAAAATATATAAAATATAATATTTTTAAATGTTTAATAATTATTTTGAAAACTACTTTTCAACCAAAAGGTAAAAGGTTAAGGTGTAACCAAATATCATTTTAATATATTTAAAAAATATATTAATTAGAAACATATAAAATATATAAAAATTAATTACTTACTTACTTACATACATACATTAATTAATTAATATATATATATATATAAAATTGTTGTTGCATATTTATGTATTTTCTAAAAAAATAAATATACGCAATGTAAATATTTCATTAAATTTAAGGAGAGTAAGCAATAAAACTGGGAAAGGAATAAGCAATGCTAAAGTAGTTAATAGGTAGAGTATAAAATATATTATAGTTGAAGATATAAAAAAGTAAGTATATTGTATAACCATAAATAAAACAGAGATAAAGTAACGAGTAATTAGAAATGAGGAGTAAGAAATTAATATAATTAAGTAAAATGAGACAAAATGTTAAAATAATGGAAATAAATAGAATATTTTAATACAAGAAGCGAAAAAAAGGTAAAGCAAAAATTGAAGTTGAAATATAACAAAAGAAAGGTAAACGAAAATATAGTAGGAATGTTAGATAGAGAGAAGAGTAAAAGAAAAAAAAAAGTGATTGCAAAGTAGACAAAGAAAATAAATATAGAAAAATGAGTTATATGCATTAAGATTATCGGTTAATGATAGATGGAAATGAAATAGATAAGAAAATAAAAAAGAGAAGAGGGTAAATAAATAGATGAATGATAAACAAAGTATATGGTTAAGAACATGTGTTTCCTTTTAAGAGATCACATGTTCAAATCCAGAGGGGTAGGGTATGTATACCTTTTTAGACTTTACCAGTAAAATAGATTATTATTATTATTATAAGAATTAAACTGAAGTCAAACAAAACATGTAATAGAAAATAGAAAATGTATCATTGATTTCAAATTTTTATCAATAAGAACATGTGTTTCCTCTTAAGAGGTCACAGGTTCAAATCCAGAGGGGGGTAGGGTATGTATACCTTCGTAGACTTTACCAGTGAAATCGCTGGGCGGAGGGAGGTCCCTTGTCCCACAAACAAGGGGGTCTCATACACCAATTTGGTGTGTTGGCTTGGTCGTGACCTTAAAAATAGATTATTATTATTATTATTATTAATTGATTTTTATCCTATAGTATAAATATTACATATTATATTTAGTTACAAATTTATGTTCTAGTAGGGGTAAATGTTAGGTACAAGTGCTAAAATTCGGATGACAATGTGTGGCAATGCTAAACACAAACAACAAAGTAAAGGACATAATGAGATAGCTTAAGTGGGAGGACTCACATGTCCTTGTTTATTTAACCATGTAGTATTGAGGTAAAATACAATGTTTGATCACAGATAAGTAAAGAAATGGTGGTTATACTATTGGAAAAAAAATTAACATTATGTTGAGTGATATTGTCAATAAAGTAATTTTTTTTATAAAATGATACCCAAGTATATCATGAGAATATAAAATATAATTAGAGTATAATGATAAGGCATGATATAAACATCATAGGATATGAATAAACAATCAATAATAGTGAAAAATGTTATAATATAAATAATATTATAAGGTATATATATATGTGTGAGAGAGTTAAAGTGAAGAGGGTAAATTAGGGTTGAAATAATATTAATAATATAATATAAGGATGGTGTGTTTCTTTTAGAAGGTCACATGTTCAAATCCAGGGGGAGTAAGAGTACACTTATATAAATTTTAGTAGTTAAATCGTTGTGGGGAAATAGTCCCTTGTCTCACAAACAAAGATGTCTCATAGCCCAATTTAGTGTCTCGCTTGATATTAACCTTTAAATTAAAGTATTAAAAAGTTAGATAAAACAAAAATGAAAGGATAAAACATACGTTATAAAGAAAAATGATATGAATACATGTATGATATGATTTAAAATTTAGTTATAAAGATAAAGTGAATAAAGTTATAAAAGGAGAATATAGAATAAATAAAGTAAGTTAGTATAACATATGGAAATGTAAGAAAGTATATAAGTAATATAATATAATGGTTGTTAGTATTAGTTGTTACATTATTATTTATATATATATATATATATATATATATATATATATATATATATATATATATATAGAGAGAGAGAGAGAGAGAGAGAGAGAGAGAGAGAGAGAGAGAGAAGTGTAAGGGTATGTTATAAGTAAGTTTAAATAATAAGGTGTAGAACAAATGAGATCAACAAAGGTTAAGGGAATGAATGAAATATAACTAATAATAGTGCATAGGGATGTTGATACAAGAGTGTCTAATTAAAGAAAATATGTGAAGGAAATAACACAAATGGTTGGGATATATAATGATGTTTTGAAGTAGGATAGAATGGTGGATAAAAGGTAATAAGGGAAGGTTAGATAGGGAATTGGAATTGAGTTCAAGATGGTTAGGACTCGGGGAAATAGAGGTTGGAGGGGCATCATTGCAAGGACCACCGATATCGATACCGCCACCACCATCGCTCGAGTTAGCTCTCATTTTGTGCTCCTTAGAAGCTATTAATGAGACATTAAAGGGAAGTCAGTTATCAGATGTGGAAGTGGATCCCCCTCCATTAGGAATGGGTAATTCAGAAGGGTCGAGGGACTCAGAGAGAGGACCTCCACCGGAAGACATCACCAAAGAACTAAAAAAAATAAAAATTAAACTCCCAGAGTTTGTCGGGGGACATGCAAGTGAACATGTAGAGGCATGGTTGGAAGGAATTGCAAGTCTCAGACATGGGAACCATCATGGTCGAACCGTTACGCATATTGGACCATAGGGTCTGACAATTTAGGAGTCGTGTGGTAGATCAAGTTAAGGCCCAGTGGGAAAAGTATAGACTAGGATCTGCTACTTAGGAGGATGCATATACCTTACAACGAGATAATCCCTCACTTTTGAATGCCTCGAGACTATGTTTCCTGAAGGTTGGGTGTATGTAATGCCACCTTTTGACTTAGACAACTAGAATTACCTAAGGTCTAATCACCTTTATTTTCTATTCACTGTGAAACTATTAATGATACACTGGAACTTTTAAGACGTATGAACCTATGTGAATGTCAATTCTATGAATGTTTAACGTTATTTGAATGATGATGGATATTATGCAATATATTATGTGAATGACAATTCTATGAATGTTTAATGTTATTTGAATGATGATGGATATTATGCAATCTATTATGTGAATGACAATTCTATGAATGTTTAACGTTATTTGAATGATGATGGATGTTATGCAATATATTATGAGAATGTCAATTCTATGAATGTTTAACGTTATTTGAATTATGGGGATATTATGCGATCTATTTCTAACTTGAAAATTTTGACATTTAAAGTTGTTGGTACGTGGATACCGAATTGAGATTATGGTTGAATGCATTTACATGATGATAATGCATAGATATGTATGAGTTTGTGTTATAGACTAATCTGTGGGTTAATGGGCTATGAAATAGCGAAAGGATAACGATAATAAAATTTTATGTCGTGAACACCGACCGAGAAACAATATGGTATGAATAATGTGAAATTATGTTGGTTCAAATGCTTTGCTTTGATATATGGACCAGTGCAGGTTTTAAGGTGGTGAGACTGCCTAAAACTGAATATGGGATGACAAAATTCCCAGCAACACAATGCCATTGTGTGTTCCATGGTAGGGTGTGGACCCTAGTTCTATTAGGAGGGGTGGAGGCATTTCCCACCATGTATCCTCTGAAACCTGGAGTCATGGAAGGATGGTGTTAGCTCACGCTCCCCTAGACGTGTGATGATGACTGCCAGTTTCTTGCTGGGGAAGCTTGGTCAAGAGAGTTGAAACTTCCGCTTATGGGTTCTATTTGGATTTAGGTCAATATAGTTGACGCTCCAAGATAGTCCAACAGAGGAAGGATAGGGATGGAAGATGGAAGTAAGTTAGGGAGGAAGGATGAATAGAAGTAGTAGAGAGTGTGTGAGGATTTCGCCTTATAGAAGAATTTCTTGATTTCCTCTTTTTGAAAAAGAAAAAATATGTATATATGTATATTTATATTTACTTAACTAAACTAAAATTATCTAAGTGAATGTAGCTTGTGCTAAATTATTGTAAATGAGGAATTTCGTGAACATTTAAATAGTTTACTATCTTTTATGAAATGAATGGTCTTGTTGATTGGATTGNNNNCATACAAGAATTACTTTAGGTGTGATAATTATTTTCATTAGTACATGTACGAGTCCTGTATGTGCTAGCTACACATGTATGCCTTGCACATGTACACTAGTATGTATAAGTGTTTTAAATTGATGATGTTGATTATTTGTTGCAGATGTATGAATTGTGTGTTGTTACCCTTGTATTGTAAATTACTCTAACTTCGGGATGAAGTTTCTTGAAGGGCGGGTGTATGTAACAACCCAAATTGATTAATTTTATCATAGTTTTTAATTTAAATTTAATTAATTATTAAAATATATTAACGAGTCTTTTATTATTTTATTATTAAAAGGTGGGTGAAGTAATTAATGGGGGGATAAGGTTGTTGGGAATTAATGAGTGGGATTTGAGAGAAGAGGATAAGAAAGAAGGGGAGGACTTGGAAGAGGGATCTTATTTATGTTTGAGGATTTATGAATTTCTAAAAGAGAGAGGAGGAGGAGAAGGAAATTGGATGAATGGTTTTTGGGATGCTCTCACAGGGCACTCCTGTTGCTGGGAATTTTGGGCTCGAGGGCCAGGAAACTGCAAGGATTCCTGGAGCTAGGGAGCTGAAGAGGTTGTTCCTAGTTGGCTAGGAGGTTAATATTCAGTCTGGGCAAGAACAAGAACATGATCAAACAACAAAGGGACTATATAAACCAACCTGGAAGTGGAGGTATGTATTATTATGTTGTTATCATTATTCTGATGTTGTTATCATTATTCTATTGTTGTTGTTATCATTATTCTGCTATTGTTGTTGATATTATTATGTTATTATCATTATTATGTTGTTACTGTATATTCCTGGTTTATTCCAAGTATAAGAAAATCATTAAAAGAAATTCTAAACTGTTTTTTTTTTTTTTAATTAGTTTGAGTCCTGAAAATAATCAGGCTCTATAGAGGATCTACAATGCAAACAAACATCAAGTCTGAACTCCTTCCATGCAATCATAATGACGATAATGCTTGCATAGTATTAAAAGAATTAAGTTATTGTATAATTAATCCACCTATATATACTAGCATTTGGACTATGTCTTTTGATGGCTCCAAATCCCAATATGGAGCCGGGGTAGGATGTATTCTCATTGATCCACTTCAACGTAAAACACACATATCTTGCCGGTTGGAATTCAAATGCACCAATAACACTGCAGAATATGAAACCTTGGTCCAAGGTCTGAAGAAATCCATTGATCTTAAGGTAAAATTCTTATGTGTGTTTGGTGATTCAGAAATAATCGTTCGACAAGTAAGAAACACCATTCATTGCCTATCCCCAGTTTGAGAGGTTACCAATAAGAGGTATGTAATTTACTTTATTCTTTCGAAGATTTTAATATTGAATATATACCTCGCTGCCAAAATTCTACTGCAGACATTTTGGCGAAGACAACCTATAAATATATACCTCTTAAAGATGGTTTTTCTGTTGAAATCATGTTGAGGACTTCTATACGAGATAATGTCATGAACCAGAGGGTTTTCAATAATGATACCCAAATCATCAATTTTCTTACCAGATCGGATGTCTTCCAAGAATCTATAATAGACAATGAAGCCCATGCACAATATCTTCAAAGCTATTGAGATAAGCATCCAAGGTAAAAACCAATTGCATCCCAAAGAATGTACTATCACTTGAGAAGCTATTTGAATTACAAAATAAGTTTAGAAGGCCGACGAATCCAAAGACCAACAGTTCGACCGAGATGCATTTTTCTGGTCAATCTTAGAATCCCCAAACAACCCAAGTACATCAACCTGGACACCTGTTGTTTAGAGGAAGAAAAACATACATTTACATAGTTGTTAAAGAAGTATCATGATGTATTTACATGGGCTTATGATTATATGAAGACTTATTACACCCAAATAATTCAACATGTGATTCCAATGAAAGAAGGCTTCAAACCATTCAAACAAAAGTTGAGGAAGATACATCCAACCCTTGAACCACTCATTAAGAAGGAATTAAAAAATATATTGGACACCCAAATCATCTTCAAGGTTAATCATTCAACCTGGGTGTCGAATATGGTGCCTGTCAAGAAGAATTCAAGAGAAATAAGGCTATGTATAGATTTCCAGAATTTGAACCGAGATTTCGACAAAGAAAACTGCCTAGTTCCCCCCATGAAACAAATCCTGTAACTTGTCTCTGGCTCCAAAATTTTCTCTCTATTGGATGAGTTTTCATGATATAACCAAGTTCTCATAGTAGAACCAGATCGATTAAAGACCACCTTTAGAATGAAGTGGGGGACATACACATAGTGTATGATTCCCTTTGGTTTAATAATTGCTAGCGCTACATTTCAAAGGGAAATGGACATCACCTTTAAAGGTCTAATTGGTCAAAGTGTGGTGATCTATCTCGACGACGCCACTATTTATTCAAAGCAGAGAGATGATTACCGAAAGCATATGAAGTAGATATTTGAACGATGCAATACGTATGGCATCTCTTTAAATCCCAAGAAAACCATTATTGTGGTTCATAAGGTATTTTATTGGGGAATGCTATTTCTAAAGATGAGATTTCGGTAGACCTAGAAAGAACTAAAGATATTATGTAGATCCCACCACCACACAACAAGAATTCCATGCAATCATTTTTTTAGAAAAATCAATTTCGTGAGAAGATTTGTTCTAGAATTTGCTCAAATCATAAAACCTCTACAATAGATGATAAAGAAATATGTTTAGTTCAAATATATGTCTATTGAAAATGCATCTTTTGAGAACACCAAGGCCGCTGTAGCAGTTGCATCATCTGTACAGAGTCTATATTTCACCAAGGAATTTTTGTTGTACACCTTTTCATTTGATCATTCCCTTGCAATAGTGCGCACATAGAAGGATGAGAAAGGGAATGAATGCCCCATCGCTTTCATGAGCACTGGGTTACAAGGTGCTGAACTAAATTACCCACTAATGGATAAGCAAGCTTTTGTTGTCCATAAAGAAATTAAATAGTTTAGATTGTATATTTTGAAGAACCACACTAAAGTGATCATTCCTCACCCATAGGTCAGATATCTCTTTGTATAGATATATCTGGGCGAGAAATGAGGAAAATGGATGAAAACCCTACAAGAATGTGACTTGGAATTTAAACCAAAAAATATTGTCAAAGGTCAAGGCCTTTGCAAACTGGTGACCAAAATCATGGATGCCAGAAATCAAGAAGAGGACGATTGGCAAGAGGAGACAACTCTCTACACACAACAAGTTCACTACATTCCTACTAATATGAACTCTTTCTATAATGATATCAAGTATTATCTTCAACATGGTACAACCCCAAAACACCTCAATGCCAGAAAAAAAGAGCACTGAGGATGAAATCCTTACAATATCAATTAGTTCATGGCATCTTGTTCATAAAAAATTACGATGGAGTGCTACTTCGATGCCTTGAAAAGAAATATGTTGATAAATTCCTCAAAGATTTGAATGATGGACCAACAAGGGGCCATTTATTAGGTGATACAACAATTCATAAGATATTGAGAGCCAAATACTATTGGTCGACACTGTTCAAGGATTCTCATGCATATTCACAAAGCTGTGAAGCCTGCCAAAAATCCGTTGGAAGAGCATATAAGGTTGTTGTTTCGCTTCAAATTATTGTTGTTGAAGAACCATTTGAACAATGGGGGTTGGAAATTATTGGTGAGATCAATCCTCATTCATCCAAACAACACATGTATATCTTAAAAGCTATCGATTATTTCACTCGCTGGACTGAAGCAATACCACTAACTAAGGTGAATGATGAGACGGTAATTGATTTCCTTGAACAACACATTATTACCATGTTTGGGGTGCCTAACTCTCTTGTGTTTTATAATGCAACATATTTTTCATCATTAAAATTGTATGAGTTTTATTTGTAAAAGAAGATTACCTCAAAATACACAACCAACTATTACCCTAAAGGTAATGGCTTGGTTGAATCCACAAACAAGAACCTGATCTGAATCCTTAAGCGAATTGTACATGATCAATGAAGAAAATGGCATAACGCCCTATCCAATGCCCTCTGGGATGATCACGTCAACTAATAACTTGTTGTTTACAACTGTTTTACCCTTTTTCCTCATTTTGGGGTCAACTAATAACTTCTTTTTGCAACCATTTATGGGATTCTTAACCATACTTCGGGGCTTCCATCTTCAAGAGGGCATATCTCTGCAATTGTGAGGAACTATGTGGCATACCACCTATCACCGAACATAACATGATGAGGAATATCCATCCATGAGTGAGTTACCTTCATTTACTCTGTCCTTCATGACATAATTCCATGATCAACTACATGATCCTTAAACATACTTGGGGGTTTCTTGTAGACTTCTTCAAAGCATCTTTCCATGAGGGCCATGCTTAGAGCTATGCCATAAGGGTACCAATTTGTAGACTTCTCCAAATACACCCATCACATCAGTTGACATCAATCCACTACTCATTGGCATCAATGACAACCAACTGTCCAACACCCGGGACCTTCCCCAGTTTCCACATGGCCTCCTATCTCATAGACATCATGTGCATCGCCCACTGATACCCAAATATGGGTTGGGAATGGCAGCCAACAGACGTAACCATTCATATATATTTCAAATGCTCTGGGAGCACAAGTACAAAACAAAGTACCAAAATATCTGTGAGCACTTCCTGGCTCCGCTATACAAATTAATTTTTTGCACACCTGTCCCATGTATGAATGAAAAAGCAATAACCATCATAAAGAGGAATGGGGATTGGTACTTGATGGAATGCAAATCTTACATCAGGGTGTATGGTGTTATGAAATACCCCCATCTACTTCCTCGGTTTGTACTAGACAAACTAGTACTTCAGGAAGTGGCTTATCAAACGATGATTAACGGATTCAAGAGAATGGCTTACATAGATAAGAAATATATATGGCCACCGCTCCTGCTATACATTAATGCCTATTTATTCACAAACATGAAACAAGCCCAAGAAGAGGTGGACATATTGCTATCATAACACTTTGGAGAAGAGAGGTTCAGGAGGCATGAACCGAAGAAGGTTGTCAAAGAACATTTCAACAAACTAGGCGTGCCTTGGGAATACACTTAAGAGGTTTGGGAAGAAGAATAAGTACACTGCAATGCAAGGACTTATGAAAAAATCATATTCAAGAGATGAGGCAATCCCATAGGGAGGATCGCAGATGAAGAGAAAGTAACAGAAGAGGCCAAAAAGAAGCAAGAAGAGCCCATAAAGAAGCAAGAAGAATAGGAATCGGAAAAATGCTCTACTTCAACCACATTTGTGCAATCAAGATTTGCTGAAGAAGAAGAAACAATAGCAGATAAGAAGAGGAGAAAAAATGGAAAGGCCCAAAAGAAGAAGAACAACGATGCTGAGAAGAAAAGGAAGATCACCAAAGAGGCTAAAGCGAAGGCCAAAGTCAATGCAACAACAACCATAACAGAAGAAAAAGAAAATGAAACTTCCCAAAAGGAAGATGAACAAAAAACAACAGCTAAAAAGGTGACAAAAGATGCAACAACAACGGTAGAGGCAACAAAAAAAGCATCTAACGAAGCTATTGACAAATCATATAAAGAAGAGAGACAAAGAAATATGCTAAAATAAGAAACAACGATGCCCAACCGTTGGACACTGATATCCTAAAGATATCAACAGGAGGTGCCAGTGGACATACATAATTGAGAGGTCTAGGTTTGGGACTCTGTACTCCATTGATACTAAGCAAAGTACGCAACCTGGAGAAATTCACATACAACAAGGTGCCAAGAAGTATTGTGCAAGAACAATTGAAGAAAGTTTTGGTGACCAGGGGAAATACAATATCAGTTCTCATGCAAACCCCCATAATAGGAAATGTGAGTGAAGACTTGGTCACCATAGCCTTTGCTGGCTCTATTTTCATGAATTCCAAAGAATATAAGGTTCCTAAATTGCACCAACAAAACCTAGATAAAGAAACAAATATCAGGGAGATAGAATAGTGGCTCCAACAGGTAAAGATCGATGAGGGTAGTCTGCAAATATTCAAGGCCAATGCATGGAAGGTCAGAATAGAACTAGAAGAGGCTATAATCGACATGTATTCCCACCTACACATTTTCCAACAATCGATCGCTACCATCATAGATCAACATAGCAGGGTGCAGACTAAACTCACATAGTTAAACACCATCTGGGAAGGAATGAACTATATTGAAAATGGATTGCAAAAGACCCAGATGCACCAATCAAGCTCTATCGCCCCTCAGGCATGGAAAGAAAGACACATGTCTATTCATTGGAGTGATTCCAGCAAGCTAGACTAAGGGAAGACAAAGAGACCACCAGTTTGATGGCTATATGCTCGAAACTAAAAAAAGTGGCATAAGAATTGATCAAAATATGTCGACTTCCCCAATTAGAAGAGCTGGTAGAAAATATCACAATGGAAGAACTGGTTGATAAAATAATGCACAACACAAGCCACAAATGAGAAATTACCGAGTCTGCCACCAAGGCAACAATGAAATTAATTGAACAACATCTCATCCAACTGGCCAAAGTCCATACTATGATTCGGGCATTCATGGCTACCTTGTCAAATGATATGTAGACCCTCGACGACCATACAACCATGCACACAAATTCTCTTGAGGAATTAACATACCACCATATCTCAACACTATATGATTAGCTTGAAATTTGGACATCCTACATCAAGGATAAGAATCCATAAATAAGACAAAATGGCAAGTCAAAATTGCTATCAACTATAATCTATTTTGTGTTTTCCAACTATCTTCAATTTTATGTTTTCCAACTATCTTCAATTTTGTCTTCACTATGTACACATGTCATTGATCGTAGGGAAGCCAAATAATTTTGTAACTGCTCCTTTATGAATACAAGAAGTCACCTTGAGTAGTTAGGAATAAATGTATAAATAATGGAAGAGAGCCATTTGGAAGGGGTTCTTCAAGCTTTCTATACATTCTAAAAATCTTTTTTGAGAAAATACTTGGTTAATGAATATTGAGAAGCCCTCAGGGCCAGTTTTGAAAGAGAGAGGAACTTGCATGTGTTGTTGTTTTTTGGTGAACTATTTCAAGCAAAATGTGTGTGTTTTGCACATGGGATGTAAGGATATGCTTTCCTTTAGACTAATACAATGCAATATATGTCACTCTTGCAGTCTTCTTATTCTTTCTTATATTTTACATGTCTTGAGCACATGGGTTGTGATGTATGAAAAAATATAGTTTATATTTTTCTGGTTATTTTGTGCATGTGTTTCTAACTTTGCACCTTCATTACAACTATCTGAGTGACGGTTTCCAACATAGTTCGGTTTCATTGCAAATCATTCGGTCACAATGGTTCATTCCTAGCTACGATAGGATAGGATAGATTAGAATTAGATCAAATTCATTTTCATATATAGTCTTCATCTACATCTTTACATTGCATAAACATTCACCTTCACCCTCATAACCAGTAATGGAAGCTAGTCCAGAATCCAGATGGGTCTCCTAAAAAAAACAATGCATAGTCTAATCAGAACTTTGTATTAGGGAGCACCCCTTACTTTTGCTGGGAAACTACACGCCATAAGAATAATATCATTTGGAAGCATCCATAGGGGTATTTTATCTAATGGACCAAATTAATGATTTTTTTTGTCCACTTCTAACTTTAGAATTTCTTTGCTTTTGAGCTATAGAAAGGAATGTTTTTTTGCCTCTCTGTACAACTTAAAATACTTTCTCTTCTAAGTGTCTTAATCCTCCCTCAATACCTCCTAAAAAAATACCTAATCCCCTAGTCCTATGTCTAAGGATATATTTGGTAGCGTCGTAGGTTTGGGAATCATATAGTGATTTCATGTTCGAATTATTCTTAGGTGAGTGGAAAGGTTAATCCAGAGGCTTGGGCTTGATGTAGGAGGCCTCTCCCAATCCATCCAACAGAATGAGAGGAGGGGGATGGGTGTAGGATATCCCTAAAAGTCTAGATAATAAATCACCATTTTAATATAAGGATTTTTTCTCTAGTCCTACCTCCCTAGACCAAAAAATCAAGGGGCCAAAAGAATTTTCAAATTTAGAAAGAGGATGTGAGTTTTTCTTACTCGAGACAAGTGAGTGGTTGGACCCTTGAAGATGAATTGGGGGATACTCATGTTGTTGGGCTTGTGTCTATTGATTAATTGGGTTGGTTTTCATTGATGTCAACCCTTGAAGAAAGTCTGGTAGCGAATTTCAACAGCACAAAGGTTTGGGTAATGGACCCAAGTTTGTTTGATGGATAATGGTATGCATTTTGATATGTTTGCAGGTAATAATATTCTATATGGATAGTACATGCCATGCCATTTCTGGTGGTATGTGGAATGTCACATAACTCCTCACGGTTAGAGATTTATGGCCATGTGAAGTATGAGAACCCTCATGAGTCATCTAGAAGCCCCAAAAGGTCAAAGTAGTCAAGTGTTTGCAAAATAAATTATTTAAATAATAAAGTTAATGCAAAACTCCCTAAAATAAGGAAAGTGAGATGCTACATGAAGTATAAATAAGAGGCAAGGCTCTGTCATTTAATCACACTTGAACCTATTGAATATCTATTTTGTGAAAGATTATTTGGGCAAGTATTATTCATAGAGAAAAGTGTGGCAGAAAAATTGCGACAGAAAAATCGCGGAAGAAAAAGTGCGACATAAAAATCGTGGCAGAAAAAGTGCGGAAGAAAAATCACGACAACAACATGGTTGGGGTCTATTTATGAGAGATATGGCACATCTTTTTCGAGGTATGTTTTGTGAGATAGGGTTTATCTCTTGAAATGGTATTGGATGTTCACTATTGTTGCATATATCAAATATGTTGAGGGATACAATTGGTATTTTGTTGTTGGTATTTGGCATATGGGTATTGGTGTTTTGGTTGTGATGTGTTGCTGAAGTTGTTGGTTTAGCTTGAGGCTACATAACAGTGAGGTTGTGGCACATGGTTTGATCTAAGGGTTTATGGTATTTGGTTTATGGATAGAGTGATAATTTTTTGATGGTTATATTGGTGTATGTCTTTGGTATATGGTTGAGGTACATGTTGAGTACATGGTTGAGACAAGTAGTTGATGAGTTGGCACATACATGTGATGTATAGTTGATGATGTTGGTACATATTGATGAGTCATATTTGATGTGAAGTTGATGCATGGTACATGTTGGTTCAGGTTATTGGTACGTGTTGTTTGGTGCAGGTTGATTGGTACAGGTTGTTACAAGTTATTGGTAAGGTTGAAAATGGCAGTGGTTGATTCAGTGACAGTGATAGGTTGTCTACATTTGGCATTTATATTTCAGGGCAGTTGGACAGGGAAAAGACATGTGGTTGTAGCCACCTTCCGGTTGTAGCCGAAGAACATAGGGGGTTGTAGCCTCCTTCTCGTTGTAGCCAGAGAATTGGGGAGTTGGATCTTCCTTTAGGTTGTAGCCTGAGAAACTAGGGGGCTGTAGCCTCCTTCTAGTTGTAGCCAGAGAATTGAGGATTTGGAGCTTCCTTGAGGTTGTATCCTGAGAAAGTAGGGGGTTGGAGCCTCCTTCCAGTTGCAGCTGGAAAACAAAGGAAGTTGGTGCTTCCAATGAATGTAATTCTTAAAGACATATAAGAAAAAAAATTATGTGGTTTTCTCCCGCTTTGAGTTTCCACGTAAAACACTGGTGTACTGTGTATGTGTGTGATTGCTCATTTGTTCATTGTTTATTTACTCTACAACTATTGGATGATAATCCTACATTGATATAACACTTGCATTTTATGGTGAAAAAGGATTAAATTTCTCTATTATTGATTCACCCCCCCTCTCAGTAATCCAACAATTGGTATCAGAGAAGGTTCCTTCAGGAAATAATTTAACCACTGGAAGGAGATCATGGATTATTTTGAGAATGGAGTACCAATGTTTAATGGTCAGAATGATTTAAAGTATGAGATGTGGAGCAGAAGGATGAAAGTATTTTTATAGGCATAGGGACATTATATTTAGCTATCATTTGTTACATGATATGATAGTTCAAAAAGGAAAAAGATTGCAACCAAGAAGGAATTGAAGAAGAATAACAAAATAGCAATGGATTTCATTTGGGAAGGATTACCTAATCCAGTAAGAGAAAAGGTTGGTAAATTTTCATCAACTAAATAACTTTGGGATAAGTTACATGACATATATTCTTCACCAATCGCAGATTCAGAAAATGCCAAAGAAGATGCAGATACATATCAAGAAGAATTATGTTCACCATGTCAAATAGATTTAGAATAAGAAGAGTACATAATCACTAGAGGTATGTTGTTTTGCTTTAATTGTGAAAAACGTGGACATCTTGAAATAGAAAGTCATGAAGGAAATGAGACATAAAAACTAATTGAAAATGAAGACAATTATGAAGAAGAATTGATTAGTGCTTTAGATTAACTAAGAGAAGAAAACAAGTCACTCAAGAAATAATTTATGAAACAAAAGGAAAGTGTTCACATTTTTGAAGAAGCCCAACAAGTCATCGAGAATTTAAGAACTCAGCTAGAAGAATCCAGAAAGATCGAAGAAAATCTTGAATATCAAAAGAAGTATTTGGAAGCCAACATAGAAGCACAGAAGGAAGAAGCAGAAATGAGAGAGAAGATATTGACATATCATCTTAAGGAAAGAACTAACGATCTAAACCATCTCGAGGAAAAGTTTGGTCAAGAAGAGAAAGGACTTGAAGAAGAAATAATCACATTAAAAATTTAGCTTGAAGAAGCGAAAAGAACAGAAGAAGTCATGAAGTATCAGATAATGAAGAAAGAAGAAGAGGTTGAGAAGCTTGAAGAAGAAGTTGTCACATTGAGAAGTAAAATCGTCAAGCTCAACAAGAACGTTGAAGAGACAAAAACATCCACATCAATTATAGAGAAAGAAGAAAAGCACTCCAGGTTGCTAGAAAAGAAGAATGAAGAAAATATAAAGAGTTATGCATAAGTACTCAAAGGAAGGAATCATGGTCAACTAGAATCTAAGAAAACTATTGAAGATACATCTTCAAGAAGACCATCCATGTTCAAGCCACAAATAAGCTTCAATCATGATCATGATTAGTCAAGGCAAAAATTTAGAAGGACTACGCCACAAAGAAGATCATTCACTCCCAGGTATGCAAATTTCTTTTATGGTCATTATTTTTATTGTACTAACTTTGGACTTAAGGTTGGAGATTGCAGGGATTATAAAATAAATGTTCAAGCAAGAAATGCCTATGTGGCCCCACGTAATATTGAATGTTACAAATGTCATAAATATGGACACATAACTAGTGATTGTAGAAGCATGATCGATACTTCCATGAAAGAGAACACTGATATCAAAGGTAAGAAAGTATGGATAAAAAAACACGAAGAACATGTGAACAAAGACCAGGTCCCAGAGATCGCAAGATTGGCAATAAAACGATATGAAGAAAATTCTACAAAGAAAAAGAATGATGCCAAATACATAAATGTTTGAAAAACAACTGAAAGAAAAGGACATGTAAATAAAGAACAAGTTCAAGAGATTGTACTTTCAGGCATTGTAGTGAAAGATGAATCCACGGACAGAAAGAAAGAAGTTAGAGCTAAGAGAGATGATGAATCTACCAATGAAGATGATGATGAATACACATCAGAGTAGGAATTGTTCTGAGCCATCCAGCTTAGAGACTCCCAAGTAACATGAATATTAGACATGGAGAGTCCATGTGATAACTGTGACAGAAAAAAGAACCATCCTTCGAGCAGCTTGCAGAGTTTGAATAAATAGATCCAGAGTTGTCAGTTAGCAGAAGTACAATTAGTTGTAGTAGTGAATACTTCATGATAGTACAATGATAAATGGGTCAACATTATGGACAATGTGCAGTAGAGTCTTGGAAAATATAGAAAAATATGGATTCATAAGAACACTTAGCACATTTGGACCGATATATGACAGTGGACGAGAGCATGGATTCATAGATTGGTTTAGAGAGTGGTTTAGAGACAAATAAAAATTATCATAATGGAAGATAATTACACAGGAAATGGCTCCAAAAATGCTAATGGATTCAAAATTGACAGATATTTTTTGGACACATGCAATGCATACAACAATTCACATTCAAAATAGAGTAATGCTAAGAAACAACAATGACAAAACTTCCTATGAGCTATGGAAAGGAAGACTATAAAATGTGAAACACTTCAAAGTATTTGGAAGCAAATGCTACATCAAAAGAGAAGATGGCAGAATGAGAAAGTTTGACTCTCGCGTGGACAAAGGAGTACTTGTTGGTTACTCAAGTACAAGGAAAGCATACAAGTGTTACAATATGAGGTTGAACAAAGTTGTGGAAATAATCAATGTAACAATTGATGAAATAGGTGGACAAGAATTAAAGGAAGAAGAAAATGAATCAATGGAACAACTTTACGAAGAAGAAGCAGAAGTTGAAGAATAAGTCTACGTTGAAGAACCAAAAGGATTTCAGTTGTCAAAGAACGTGTTGACGGGCGAAACAGTCCATCCGTCAACTGGGAGAGTGGAACCGGTCCGGGGTTGTCTAAATAACCCAAGCCGTTTGGTATGGACCACCCTGACGAGTTTAACGGCTCCGTTGGCCGCTCTGAGGTCTCGTAAGGA
>ML828626.1:53173-71222 GCA_009831015.1 Picea engelmannii | reverse complement strand
TTACCGATTCTGTTTACACTGCTATGGATATTTACGCTGCAACGAAAATATCCATTTGATAAGGGATCGCTTTCTTCGTAGATATGGTGATCAATAAAAATATTTTACTTTGTTGACCTTTTTTCAATTGAAGAAGATCAGGGGTTGCTCGCTACATCTTCAAATTTTCATGAAATGAATTTGCGAGAAGAAACATAATTATTACTCTTCGCCTGCGTGCCTAGGCTTTTAGAGGTTGGTTAACGTTTTTACTTATCATTTACTATATACGATTTATATGTTATATATGATTTATATGTTATATGTTATATATGATTTATATGTTATAGATCTAAACTAGAACATCCACTATTGCAGTGGATGGTGAACGCCGATAGGCAACATTATCAATTTAACTTTTTAGAGAAATCATTAAAAACTTCAGGTAGGTGTAATTGGTTTGCGCTCATATCCTACGCTGATTAAAGAAAAGGTTGAATATCCTACGCTAATTGAAGAAAAGGTTGAGGTCAAGAAACAGAAAAGGAAAAAAAGAATCAGGATGGGAAGAAAAAAACAGTTACAACCCTTGATTTAATCCTCGTATAGAAAAAAAAACAGCTACAAGCCTTGATTTACAATATCGGGAGAAAATTCGTTGGATAGTTTTCATATTATACAACATATTCCCATCGTTTTCATATTCGCATAGTATTGGAGTGAAAAAAAAACCAGCTACAAGCCTTGATTTACAATATCGGAAGGAGAAAATTCGTTGGATAGTTTTCATATTATACAACATATTCCCATCGTTTTCATATTCGCATAGTATTGGAGTGAACATGAGAGATGCCTAAACCTAACATGATCTTGTAAATATTTCCAGATCTGTGCACATAGGCGAGGCTTATTGACAGATCTATGGGCATTGGCAAAGCTTATTGCCAATAATACAATGCCCACAAATTTCCACAAGTTTTTATTTGTGGAAATAGTATACCTGATATGGATCTGTGCAATCAGGCTTCCCTCATGCCTCGACTTTCACCTAGATTACCATGACGGAATAGACGTTGAATTTCCGGGAACAATAGTAAGTGAACCCTATATCTTACAGACAGACATTTATGAATGGTGGATCCAGGAGATTATCACATGCAGGAAATCCACCTTTGGTTTGATCCCACCACCTATTTGATCTGCACAAGCCACTATTGTGTTTAGTGTGTTTAGTGTGATAGGCTTGTTATAAAGAAAATAAAGAACAATTGTGTTTAGTGTGATCTCCTTGTTCTAAAATCCAAGTTATATCATCTTGAGCTGAAGATGAATTCGGATATTTCCATTTATTTATTTCTGAAAAAATTATGGTATTAAAAATGTAATTGTTCACCAAACAAATAGAGTAGTGTATACTGTGTGCCTCATGAAAAGAAATGCAGCCCTGCAAACAAACAAGAAATGCAACCTTGCAAACACATTATATATCATAACCCTCTTTAACTACTCCGCTATAACCTAATTTGACAAATGTGATAATAAGTATTATTTTTTAAGAGTGAAAACATGGAAAATAGCAAGGCTAACCAATGGGTATTAACCAATCCACCCTCAAAAAAATCACAATTAATGACGCTGCAATGCTTCTTTATCCGATTTGGTCTTTAAATTCAGGATTGAGAGGGTTAGAGTGGAAAAGATTCTGATATCGCCATGCACAAGGGTTTAGACAGAATATAAAGGGTTAACTAAAATAAAACTTCATAGAGACGCAGAGAAAAGAATACATGAATCTTGTGGATGGAAGTCTCCATGGGGCGATTAGAAATAGCTATTGCGCCTGGCCACCAGAAATAAAGTCTTTTATTTGAATTATAAAATAGGAATGTCCTCCTTTAATTTTTTTTTAAAGGAGGTTATACAAAAAGAAAGGCCATAAAGGATTTTCCATTAGAAAGGATTTTTTCATTAAGACAAATCATTGTAATTAAGTAAGATCATTGTTAGTTTTCAAAAAAAATTGAGTGGACAGATATGGTATTTCATGTGATATTGAATTGAGTGTACAGATATGGAGTGCCATATATAAATGTTGTGGTTGGAAATGTTATGGTTGGAGTGCAACATATAAATAACTTTAATGCTTTCGTGATATGAGAAAATATTTGTGTCTTGGAAGAATGTATTGAATCTTATTGAGTCTAGCTAACTCAATATTGGTATAGTTATTTTGTTAGAATTCACGACTCTAACAAATGACAGGAGAACAAGGAAATCCAAGATGGAGGTAAATTCAAGAAGCATGGTGATGAGATTTATTTTGGCATTTATAAAGAGATTTGCAAAGATATAAGAAGTTATGTGAATCGAAGAAGCATGCAAAGTCGATGAATAAGAATCGTCATGGAGCAAGCAAATAGTCTACAAGAAAAAAAATCAGAAGAGTCATCATGGTGCAAATGGTCTACAAGAATGAAAATCAAGGCTTCCATGGAGAAGAAGCCGCAAGACAAGAGTATGTCCTCTTCTATTGATGAAGAGCAAGAATCGTTGACGTTGAGCCATTTTATGGACAACATTTCCGCATTATTGAGCAGTAAAAACTACATGAAAGTCGCAAAGAAGAAAGATAGGCAGAGACATGCAACAAAATATAACTAAATTTTTGGTTTTTTCATTCAACAACAAATACATAAGAAACGAATTGTTGTAATTTGAGGGGTGCATGTTCGGTTGTACCCAACACCCCAGTAGACACTCTAGTAAGTTTTTTGGTCCCATTTGTAAGAAGTTGTGAGATTTTCTATAAGCAAACTTTGTTCCCCATGTTTAGTAAGCCCTGATTGAATCATGCTTACATAGGTCAATATATGATCATGTAGCATGTATCATTGGTTTCGAGCACCATGAACCGATGGCCATGATACATCCCAACTATATGCAAGCTTTGTTCCTCAGTGTGTGATCATTTAAAATGTATCCTTGGTTTTGAGCATCATGAAGCGATGATCATGATACATCAAAACTATCACTGGTTCCGAGCAGCTTGAGGTGCTGGCCAGAATGAATGTGGTATAAAGTCCACTTTGGCGAAGGAATGTGGTATAAAGTCCACTTTGGTAGAGGAATGTGGTATGAATTCCACTTTGGTAAATGAATGTGTTATGAAGTCCACTTCGTAGATACAAGGGTGTCTACTCGTATGATAACTTGATGATTGTATCGGAGAATTTGAATCTTCGATTAACAGAGGAAATGTGAGATATTAATCTCAGAGTCAGGACCAAGTTTTGTTTAAGGGGGAGTATGAAGTCTATTGCATTTTTGTATTCGATGTTGATGATAGGAAAAATTGCATTGGTGATATTGATAGTTTTTCCTGGATATAATTAAGGGGGAGTGTTAAGGAAAATACCTAATTAAGGGGGAGTGTTAAGGAAAATATCTAATTACATCATTAACTAGTTACTTAGATAGTTTACCATTATAGGAGTTGGTAAAGTCTTGTAACCATATTGTGTAACAATACATGTTCATATTAATAGAATACACATCAATAGTGTAGTGTGTTGCATCAAATCTATCTCTCTGCTTAATCTTTTCAAGCCTATGGGCCTAAAAATATTTATTGAAAAATGTAAATGTAAAAACAAGCGTCCTCACTCATAAATAAAGGTAGTAAAAATTCAAAACACAATAAAAAAAACCTAAAAACCAAAGCATAAAACTTAAACTCAATAAAATACTTAAATCTAAAGTGAACTATTATTGTTATGCTAGTCAGTTTAATAACTCATTTTAATGAGGAATGAACATATTCTCTCGTGCAAGTAAGTTAATACTTGAAATTATAGCTTTAGCTTTTCATTTATTGTGACAACTAAGAATATTCATAACATATTAAATCATTACTTAAATCTAAAATGAATTATTATTGTTATGCTAATCACTTTAATCACTCATTTTAATGATGAGGAATGCCCATATTTTGTCATGCAAATAAATTAATACTTGAAATTATAGCTTTAGCTTTTCATTTATTATGAGAGCTAAGAATATTCATAATATATTAAATCATGTCCATTAAAAAATCATCAATAATTAAAAGACAATTAATTCTAGCCATTTTCAATAATTTTTAATGTAATCATTCTTTAACTTTAAGTTTTAATGTAACCGTTCACTTAAAAAAGTTATAGAGTAGATAATGTGTATAATGTTTTGTGTAAATTTATGTTAAAATTGAGTTTGTATGTTTAAAAATTATGAAAGTCAATAATGTGTATAATGTACATTTATGTTAAAATTGATTTTTTATGTTTAAAAATTATCAATACATTGATTTAGAAAAGAAAATAAATTAGTGTAAGGTATATATTATTATGAAAACAAATTGATTTAGAAAAATAAATAAACCAATGCAATGTATGCATATTACCATGATTTAGAAAACATATTCATTTTGATTTTTGGATTTTTTTATTTTATATGATGTTTTTAATATTTATATGGTTTACTTTAAAGTTTATAATTTATAAAAAAAATGTTTCGATCTTCATCCGGTAGAATAGTTAGATTAATATACGGTTATATACTAAAGATGCTTTATGAAGATGGCATACTAAAGATGCTTTATGAAGATGGCATAAGGTAAGCTTTGGATTATTTTTGAATACATAGATTAATACATGGTAATATATTAAAGATGCTCTTTGAAGATGGGGTTTGGAGTATTTTTATATTTTATTTTTTTTAAAGAAAAGCCTATTTATTTGTTATATTTAGTTATTTCTTTATTAAATTGTTAGATCAGGATTAACTAATATTTTTATATGAATTTGAGTTGCTAGATTAATATATATGGTTATATATTAAAGATGCTTTATGAAGATCGCATAACGTAAGCTTTGGATTATTTTTGAATAGATAGATTAATACAGGGTAATATATTAAATATGTTCTATGAAGATGGCCTCATGTAAGATTTGAAGTATTTTTATATTTTTCAAAGAAAAAGTCTATTTATTTGTTATATTTAGTTATTTCTTTATTAAATTCTTAGATTATGATTAATTAATATTTTTATATGAATTTGAGTTGTTAGAGAAAGTTAGTGAAAAAATTATTTTTGGAAAAGATTTGATTTCAAGAAAAAAAAGGACTTCGAGGTTGAAGTCATATTTTTCTCCATATTTATGTTTTTTATTTTGGAATTATTTGCACAAAATAATTATTTCATATAGATCATATTCTAATATTTGAAGATATTCTTTAGTTTTTTTTTAATATGTAAAGTGTTATCACGTGTTCCACTTCTATTGTCCCACCTGCCTTCATATCATATAGTTGAGTAAGTTTGTGACTGAATATTGAAGATGTTTCCATGATTAAGTTCATGAACATTGAAGATGCTCCCATAATATGCACATGAAAATTTCCAAAGTATTGTAAAGGTAAAATATTTGGAATGGCTTTACATTCTGTGGAGTCCTTTGAATTCACAATGTGGTATTTTGATACATTTTATCTAGAACTTTGAAATAAAAAATAAACTTTTTTGACACTTAGTTATATTTTGTATATCAATTTTTCACAAATTCCCGCCCCGGTAGGGGAGAAATCATATGGGGCTAGGGATAAATCAGCGTTTCAAATGTATACTAGCTCTCCACATACCCACCATGCTATTATAGAGAAAGTGTGCATTTATATGAGGATGGGGTGTATGTGGTAAGAGAATATGTTTAGAAGACTGTATGTACACATTCTCTTCTCAATGGATAATAATGTGATCTATACCCTTAACATCCAACACTTGTTGACTTTAACATATGATTCTTTGTTTTCCAAAAAATTTAATGGTTATATGTAAAATTTTCTAATTAGATGAGTTTCAAGTGATACTTGTTGCAATAGTTTTATTATCTTCTAAATCTATGCATATTTGATAAAAATATATCAATCTGAAAAAACATTAAAAAAAATTAAAATAATTTATTTGGTTTATCCAAATATTTTCTTATCTTAAATATGAAGTAATTTGTTTATAAAATTATATAAAAAAAATATGTCATTTCTATATAAATAGCAACTAACTTACTTGGTTTATCTGAATATTTTCTTATTTTAAATATGAAGTAATTTGTTTATAGAATTATATAAAAAAAATATGTCATTTCTATATAAATAACAACTTTGTTTGTTAATTTTAATTATTTAATAATAATAAAAATCTGTATAATTTAAAATGTTTCAACAAACATGTTTTGCATAAACAAACTTTTTTGCAATATAACAATAATTTAGACTTGATATTACTCGGGATTGTCCCTTATAAGAACAAGGAACACCTTGGAGTGAAACGGACTGGTTATTGTCGCTTATAAGAACAAGGAACACCTTGAAGTGAAACGGACTCGGCGTTAACCCATGTTTTCATGAGCTATTGGAAACTATAAAGAATTGGTATTCTTCATTCACGCTTCGAATTTCGTGTCATCTTCGGTTGTGATCTAGGAAGACTGTTATGCGAGGGGGACTATTAGCATGCCGAGGGCTTGCCGGTCCTTATTAAAATGAAAAAGTGGTGAGAGTGTTATCACGCCAATGCTTAGACATTCATACACAAACATGTGGTGCCTATCTGATAAAGTTCATCTGTGAGGGATTCCCGGTCCTTACTAGAATGATAAAGTGGTGTTAGGAATCTTCATAGATAATAGATAGATAGATCAATCGTGTGGGGTTTACTTTTTATTAATCATTTTCAAATCTAAATATTGAAAAAGATATGAAATTGTGAATGAAGTTTAAGATTTACTGCTTGAATATTTTTAAATAACATCCTTTGGGTTTAATTCAATGTTGAAACCTACAACTCTTGTACCTTCATGATTGTTTTGATACGAGGAAGGTCCATTAGAAAATTGTCCACCCCAAGCTCTGAGAAAATTTTGAATTGCCCCAGCTTGTCTATAGAAAACATACCTCAAACTCGTTGTTGCAGGCCACACCACTGCATCTTGTTTTGTCCCTGGGAGAGTTATGTGATGTTTCCTAGGTCATCCATCTGATGATCAGAGACTCCTATTGTGAAACTCCATTAACACTCCTGCTTTAGCTGCCTTGACCCTACAGGTTTGTGGGGGTGATCCCATATTCACGATGTAAACAAACGGTTCCCTTTTGTGAATTTTCACTCAAATGTTCGATGAATCGATGAATCTTCTGTAGCACAACACGCTCCAAAGACTTGATGAATATTTTGTAACCTCTGTCAATTCCTATTCGACATTCGTCTGGGAAAAGTCCTAATACTGCATTTTACATTCTTGTGAGATTCAAAGACTGGTCATGGCATGTTTCAACTCTCGAGTTTTCTCTTCACTACAAACAGAAAAAATATGAAGAAGAAATTATGATGCTGGTTCTCAATGTGGTATTAAGTTGATATGAAACAGATTTGAGCATTTTTCAATTAGATGGTGAAGACATCCTCGTTAGATAATAATCTCTCCTTTCCCTACGTTGTCTAATGAACTTTGAGTTCGGTTGTAGTTGCATTTATGACACCATTTAACTGTTAGTGGTGTCTCTAGTTTAATTCAAGTTTATGTTTGGCGATTTTTAGAAAATTTGGTTACACACTTAGATTGTGATTTGTAATCTACTTTTTTTTTTTAATGATGAAGATGTAGTAGTTTTTGTGCGCTCCAATTTTTTCTCCCATATTCGTTTTTTCTGCTCACGAATTTTGTCATGGTATGAAAGCAGACTTAAGCCTCTTCACAGAAAGGAGAGCAATTTTCTTAGAAGAGTGGAGACAAATTTTCTTCAAAGATTCGAGAGCGTTTTGCATATTGTTTGAAGGGAATTTGGAGCTTGATCAACCCACAACAAGAGGGGAATAATTTGAGGGAAATCTGGTTCGAAAAGTTGAAGAAAAGATCTTAAAAAAATTGGGTTTTTTAAGGCAATCTCCCCCTGACTTAGTACAAAGAGAAACCAGGACTTTTCAATCACTCTTACCCAGTTCGGAAAGAGCGTCCAAGCTCTTTTGGTCTCATGGTTGCTCCTGGAGAGTAGAGAAAGAGCGACCAATTTTGATCACTTTTTCTCTCAGTCGCATCCAGAATGTGCAGGAAAGGAGACCAAGCAAAAAACATGGGTTTATAGGTTCCATACCGTGGAGAGAAGACGACCAGAATCCGAAAATAATTTACAGAAAATGCAAGGGCCCGTTTCAACAAGAAAAAATTATGAATTTTGATCTATTAGAATGAAGACATTTCTGCAAGTCCACGAATGTTGGGAAACGATTGAGAGTGGCTTCACGGAACCTGATCAAGCTACTCTAACAACAATGAACAATAATCAAAGGAATTCTCTTGAAGCACAAAGAAAGAAGAAAACAAATGAAAGGTTTTTAATTCAAAGTTCAGTGGAAAACACAAATTTTCCAAAAATTATAGGTGCAACTAGTGCAAAAGAGTCTTGGGATACTTTGGATTTAGCATACCAGGGTAATGAAAAAGTCAAAATCGTTCAAATTCAGACTCCTAAGAGAGAGTGTGAAAAGTTGAAGGTGAAATAACCTGAGAATATTGATCAGTTTATGACCAACGTGCTTGGACTCCTGAATCAACTCAAGATTCATGTTGAATAACAGGTCAAAATATTGTTGAGAAAGTGTTGCAATACTTAACAAAGAAATTTTCCATGGTGGTTATAGTTATAGAAGAGTTGAAAGATCTGTCCAAATTGACCGTAGATGAACTAATGGGTTCCCTTCTGTCTCATGAATCAAGACTCATCATGCAGGAAGAGTCGTTGGAAAATGCCTTCCAGATTCAGGATTCCTTCAGTAGAGGAAGAGGTAGAGGTCGAGGTCGAAGAGGATGAGTTTCTCATCACATTGAAGAAAGTTTATCTCCTGAACAATCAAGACAATCAGATTAACATGAAAATTCTCATAGTCAAAGAGGGAGAGGAAGAAAATGGATAGATAAGTCCAAAATTCAATGCTTATATTGCAAGAAGTATGGAAATTATGAAATTGAATGTAGAAAGAAGCAATCAGATCGCACAGCCAATGTTTCCAACACTAAACAAGGGACATATGACGTAATGTTCCTCTCATCCCAGATCACTAAAGAAGATCACAGCAAGGATCTTTGGTTGCTAGAAAATGGCTGCAACAATCATATGATAAGTAACACACATTTTTTTTTCTAGCATAGATAGTTCGAGCACATAAAAAATTAAGCTAGGTGATGAATCTCAAGTTCAAGCCCATGGTAAAGGTATTGATCATGTCCTAACTAGACAAACTAAAATGAAATCAATTCATAATGTTTTCTATGTACCACATCTTAAGCATAATCTGATTAGTGTAAGACAGTTAACTAAAAATGCCTATGATGCCAGTTTTAAGGGCTCTCCTTGCTTCATCTCATTTAACCCACTTAGTAGGAGACTAATAACAAAGGTGGAAATGACTAAAAATATAATTGTTCCATTAAATTTGAGAAGTGTGAATATGACACAGTCATATGCTCAAAATGTATCAAGCATAGATGAAACTTGGTTGTCCCATTGTTCGTATGGTCATTTACCCTTTAATAGTCTTTGTGTTTTACAAAAGTAGTCAATGTTCAAGGGATTGCCAATGATAAATGAACACTCCAATCCATCTGAAAATTGTATTCTAGGAAATCATCATAGAGATAGCTTTCCAACTGCTTCTTATAGAGAAAAAGAGAACCTAGAACTAGTCCATACAAACCTATATGGTCCCATGGAAACTCGATCCATTAGGGTAAGATTTTACTTTCTAATATTTATTGATTATTTTAGTAGGAAATTTTGGGTCTATTTTCTCATGAACAAATATGAAAATTTCTCAAAGTTCATAGAGTTCAAAGCTTTGGTTGAAAAGAAGACTGGAAAATACATCAAGGTGTTCGGAGGAGGTGAATATGATTCACATGAATTTATAGGTTTTTGCAAGCAACAAGACATCAAGAGGTAGTTCACAACAAGGTACACTCTACAATAGAATGGAGTAGCCAAAAGGAAAAACATTACTATCACGAGTATGGCCAGAAGCATGCTCAAAGAAAAGAATTTGTCTAATGATTATTGGGCTAAAGTTGTAGCATGTTCAATATATAGACTGAACATATCTCCTAGAATGAGTGTGAAGGACAATGTTCCTCATGAAGCATGGAGTGGCACTAAATCAACTGTCAATCGTTTGAGATTTTTTGGATGCATTACACATACTCATGTTCTAGAGGAATTTATAAGGAAGCTAGATGATAGGAGTGAGAAGTGTATATTTACTAGATACAATATATAGCACAAAGCCTATAGACTGTATAATCCAATCTCCAAGAAATTTGTAATGAGAAGAGATGTAAAGTTCCTAGAAGATAAATGTTGGAATGAAAAAGAAGATGATTTGGAAAATAGTGAGCATGAGGAAATCTTAGGACAACCAACTCCTCCACTTTGGCTGCCAATATTACACGTGAAAGGACAAGAAGAACAACCAACAAATAGTTCTTCTAGCAGTGAAAATGAATCTTATGCAAGAAATCATAGAACAAAATGTTTAAGAGACATCTATGAGGGAGATAATGACATGTATCAACAAGTTCACCTTTCCTTTTTGTCTTGTCGACCTAAATATTTTGAAGAAGTAGTGAAAGAAGAGCATTGGGTGCAGGCCATGAATGAAGAAATTGATGCAATTAAGATAAATAAGAGATGGGATCTTTTTGATCTTCCCATAGAGAAAATCAACATTGGTGTCAAGTGGGTTTACAAGAAAAAGTTGAATGAGAAAGAAAAAGAAGAGAAGCATAAAGCAAGACATTTTGCCAAAGGTTTTTCTCAGCATCTTGATGTTGACTATGGTGAAACCTTTTCCCTAGTAGGAAAGTTAGATACCATTCAAGTTGTTTTATCCATTGCATCCCAGAACAAATGGCCAGTATTTAAAATGAATGTGAAGTCATCCTTCCTCAATGGAATATTAGAGGAAGAAGTTTATGTTAATCAACCCCCATGGTTTGAGGTTAATATTGGGTATGTGTTATATTCTTTGCATGACTAGCTCTAGTGTATGCTATGTTGCATCGAGTGATAGACCCCCTGCATGGGGGATCGGTGGCAGTGCTCGAGAGAAAATTATTTTTCCTCAGGAAATGTGTCACATTTTTGCCTCATTTTTTGTGTCACCTTGATTTTCATGTCCATTCTTGGGTAGTTTTTGAGCACATGGTTTTTTTCTATGGTTTTCTATTTTCAGTCAAGGAGTTAGGGTTGTGGACTAATCGAGGTCATTGGGTTAGGATTTTGGATGTCGTTGACTCCTATATGTATATTTTATTGTTAATAATGTATCACTATGAATTGATATAGAATATGATGGTTCTCTCAGTTTGGGTTTTGACAGGACAAATATATGTGTAATGTGTGTATTTTCCATTGTATATTTTCTTTTCCTACACTGAAAATATATTTCCAATAAAATATTATATAAGGTTAAAATCTACATTTGGTATGAGAGCTTTGTTGGCTTCAGGGGGATGCCTTTGTGGTCAAGATTTTTGCTTGGGACTCTGATAAGTCTTGTTATAATGGGAGATTTGTGGTATTAGTTTTTTAGGTGAAAACAAATCGTGAGCAGTTCAAAAATGGAGATTGAGATGTTTAATGGGAAAAATTTTGAGTTCTGGAAGCTCAAGATGGAAGATTTGTTGGTGGACAGAGATCAGTGGATCCATTTACTGCACCTACAAGAACTTCAACATATGAATGGAAAAATTTGGATCAAAATGTTAAGAGCACAATCTGGTGTGTCTCTAAGATTTAGTATTTTTGAATGTGTCAGAGGAATCTATAACCAAAGATTTATGGGATAAGTTGGTGAAGTTGTATTAGTCTAAGTCCCTAGTAAATAAACTATTCCTATGAAAGAAGTTGTATAGCCTGAGGATGAGATATGGAGACTCGGTGGAAGAGAATTTTAACGCATTCAATGATGTGGTAAGTTAGTTAGTATCTATTGAGATTAAAATTTCAGATGAATATAAGTGTATCGGTTTACTGTGCTCTTTCCTAGAGTTGTGGGATAGACTAGTTATGGCCATAGGTACTAATACAACTGCCTTGAATCTTGATGAAGTGGTCTCATCCTTGTTTTCATAGGAAACGAGATTGAATAACATGGGAGGACATAGAAAAGATGCATTATTTGCAAGAGGATGCTCCAAGGAAAGAAATAGATATAAGTCTTCAAGTGGGAGATCTAATTCTAAGGTAAGATATAAGTCTCCCAAAAATTGTGTAAAGGTATGCTAGAGATGTGGAAAAGAAGGGCATTACAAGAAACAATGTAGATCGAAAGTTGAGAAAAATAAGGGATCTAAAGAATCTTCTTCTACGGAACAAAATACCTCCAAGGAAGAAGGAGGGGATGTGTACTTGGCTTCTTCAAGAACAGATGCAGATCATGAGGCATGCTTGGTTGACTCAGGTGCATCCTTTCATATGACTCCCCACATGAAGTGGTTCTGTGAATTTTAAAGGTATGATGGAGCTAATGTTTTCCTAGGTGATGAATCGAAAACCAGAATCATAGGTTGAGGAAAATTCAGGTTGAATCTCATAGATGGAAGGATTAGAACACTACCTCATGTTCTGCACATCCAAGGATTGGCTAGAAATTTGAGTTTTGTAAGCAAAATGGATGATGCAGGGGTAAAAAAAATATTTGAAAAAGAAACCTACAGGATGGTTCGAGGAGCAATGGTGTTTTTTAAGGGGGTTCTATTTGGAACTATGTATAAGCTGCAAGGAAGCACTATTAGTGATTGGTGTAATTGTTCCATTTTTCATGATATTGGAGTTGAAAAAAAAAAAATTCGTACAGTATCTGGAGAAAAGGTTATGTTGTGGCATCAAAGACTGGGGCACATTGGAGAGAAGGGTATTCGACTATTACACCATAAAGAAATGGTTGAAGGTATGTCTAAATTCTCTCTGGTTTTTTATTTTTTTTAACATTGTGTATATGGGAAGAAGAATTGGCTAATATCCAATGAAGGATGTTGTTAAATAAGAAGGCGTTCCAAGTAAGGAAGAACTAGAGAAAATATAGTTGTATTTAAAGGATGATGAATTAGACTCTATAAAAGAACAAGAAGAAGAAGAAGAAGATCCTCATACTCCAGTATTGAGGAGATCAATTCGAGAAAGAAGACTACCAGAATGGTATAGTCCATTTGATTTCCGTTAAAAAATTTATTTGTCTATTACTGATGATGATCCTAGAACTGTCAAGGAGGTAGTGGATTTAGAGGATGGAAAGCTCTGGAAAAAGACCATGGATGAAGAAATGGTATCCTTGGATAATAATGAGGTTTTGGATCTAGTGTAGTTGAAAACTAGAATAAATATCATTGTCAACATATGGGTACTTAAAAAAAAAGCTAAATGCAGAAGGGAAAGTGGAGAAATACAAGGCTCAGTTAGTAGCAAGGGGTTATTCCCAGGTTGAGGGAATTGACTTTGGTGAGATTTGCTCTCCTGTTGTGAATTTAAATTCTATAAGATTTATGTTATCTATTTCTTCTGCATTTGATTTTTAAGTAGAATAGATGGATGTGAGGACATCATTACTACATGGGGATCTAGAAGAATAAATCTATATGAAGCAGCTAGAAGGCGTTGCAATGAAGGGAAAGAAGGAACTAGTATGCAAGAGGAAAAGGTTCCAGTATGGATTAAAACAATCACCCAGGATGTTGTATCAAAAATTTGAAACTTATATGTTGGGACTTGGCTTCACAAAAAGAAAAGAGGATCGTTGTGTGTATTTTAAATTAATTGGTGATCATTTGATTTATTTGGTATTGTATGTGGATGACATGTTGCTGATAGGAAACAAAAAGGAGATTATCCATGATGTGCAAACTCAGTTTTCTTCTAAATTTGACATGAATGATCTCAGTGCTTCAAATTTAATTTTGGGCATGAAAATTAAAAGATATTGAAAAACGAGAAAACTCTCGTTAAATGAGAGAAAAAATGTCGAGACAATATTGCAAAGGTTTAATATGCATGAATGTAAAATTATCAAGGTTCATATTCATGTTGGTGTAAATTTATCTACACATCAGTTTCCCAAGACACAAGAAGAGGAGGAGGACATGTCTCGTGTTCCATATGCAAGTGCAATTGGATGTTTGATGCATGCAATGTTATTCACTATATAGGACATTGCACTATATAGGACATTACACATGCAGTGACAATTTTGAGTAGGTATATGTCAAAACCAAGGAAGGAGCATTGGAAAGAAGTAAAAAAGGTTTTTCAAGTATTTGCATGGCACTGCTAGCTATGAATTGTGCTACCAAGGAAGACCAGGATTGAGCAAAGTGTTGGAAATACTTGGCTTTCTATATGTATACTGGGTTGGATATATGGATCATAGGATATCTAAAAGAGGGTTTGTTTTTAGCCTGTTTGAAGGAGAAATCAGTTGGATGAACAAAAGGCAGGTTGTAGGGGCACTTTCAACTACAGAAGTTGAGTACATGGAAACCACTCATGCAAGTAAGGAAGGAGTATGGTTACATATATTGTGCTTAGGTATTGGGTTGGTACAACAAGCTGTAAGAATAGATTTTGACCGTCAGAGTGCAATTTTTCGGGAAAAGAACCCGGATTATCATTCAAAGACAAAGCATATTGATATTCAATATCACTTTGTGAGGGACATAGTTGAAGAAAAGAAAGTGTTTCTTATGAAGGTGGAAAATTTGAAGAATGTTGCAGATTCACTAACAAAATCTGTGAGCACTAAAAATTTCTCTTGGTGTAGAGGATCCATGGGCATTGCTGCCATGGATTCTTGACTATGTAACCCTGTAACCCCTGTATGCAAAGAAAACAACAAGTTGTATAATGTTCAGTGTGTGTTATGTTCTTTGCATGACTAGCCCTATTGTATGCTACATTGTGGAGGGTGCACATAAGGGTTTGAAAGCCCCCCTACATGGGGGTTCAGGGGCATTGTCCCCGATAAAAAAAAATTGCCTCACGAAACGTGTCACATTTTGGCCTTGTTTTTCATCTCACCTCAACTTTTGTGTTCATTGTTGGGAGGTTTTTTGGGACATGGATTTTTCCAATGGTTTTCCATTTCCAGTTAAGGAATTAGGGTTGTTGACTAATCTAGGTAATTGGTTTAGGTTTTTGGATGTCGCTAGCTCCTATATATATATTGCATTGTAAACAATGTATCACTATGAATGGGTATAAAATATGTTCGTTTTCCAGTTAGGGTTTTCAGGAGAAAAATATCTGTGCAATGTGTGTATTTTCCATTGTATATTTTTTGTTCTTTTACTGAAAATCTATTTGCAGTAAAATATTGTACAATGTTAAAATCTATAGTTAAAGACCAAGAGTTCAAATTCTACAAATTGAAGAAAGCCATGTATGGTCTGAAGCAAGCTCCGAGAGCTAGGCATAACATAATTGACTCTTACCTCGTCAACAATAGTTTCAACAGAAGAAACAATGAACCTACTTTGTACACCAAATAAGATCAACAAGGTAACATAATGATTTTTTGTCTTTATGTTTGTTTTAGATGACTGATCTTAGTCTCATGAGGTATTTTTTGGGAATATAAGTTGATAAATCTACTCAAGGAATTTTTATATGTGAGCATAAGTATGCTACATACATCTTGAAGAGGTTCATGATGGAAAAATATAAACCTGCAAAGACACCTATTGCTACAGGAAGAAAAATGAGAAAGCATGATGATGGACAAAATTTTTATTCAACATTGTATACAAGACTCTTAGGCACTTTCATGTACCTTACTCCAGCAACAAGACCTGATTTAATGTATGCAGTCATTTTTAATTTGAGATTTATGGAGTCTCCCAAGGACTCTCACTTGAAAGTTGGAAAACTTATTTTAAGATATGTTGCAGTACGTCTCATTATGGATTGTGGTACATATATTCTGAAGACAACACACTTACATGATACACAGATAGTGATTTTGGAGGAGGCAAAATTGATGATAGGAAAAACACTTCTCGATATGTTTTTGATTTAGGCATGAATCTAATTTCATAAGCTTCCAAGTAACACCCCATTGTCATCATTTTCATCTGTAAAATCCATTACATTATATTTCCATGCAATTTGGCTACAAAAATAACAGATCTTACACATGTGGAAAAAGACCCAACTACTATCTATCATTTCATTAGTGAATTTGTCAACAATGGTGAAATCATACTTCAGTTATGTGGATCTAAGGATCAACTTAGAGATATATTCACCATAGTGCCTTCCTCTCCATAAAAGTGCCTTCCTCTCCGTAGTCTTCCGTAAGTTTGGAATTTGACATTCATGCATCATTTTAACTGTTGTAAACTGTAATTAAAAGTAACGAAAACGTTCCCTTCAATTAGAGGGGATATTGATTTCAAATTCCAACGAGGACCAGCATGATCTTCATGACTTAACTAATCGACACTGGTGAGGGTCATTCTGTTTGTATTGTCAGCTTCGGCCTGCTTTCTCGTCGATCGGTCTTGAATCACTCATAAATTTAGTACTTGTCTTCCATGCAATAATTCTTCTAAATACTTAACTTAATGAGTTTCTCCCACATGACTATATTGATTTTGAGTACTTTTCATTGTTACAAGTTCAAATTACCTCATATAAGGGTTTTAAATTTTCAAAGATCTTCAAGCCCGGAGCATGATAAATTGTGAAGCAAAGAGAAATGTAGAGAGAAAAGAATAGAACAGTATATTAGAATGAATGAAGAAATGAAGAAGTTAAGAAGTTCAAGTACAATGCAATGGGATATGGTTGAGCTAAATAAGCTCAAGCAAGACAAAAATAGAAAGTACAATTGTCCAGTATAGTTGGCAGTGTACATTCAGACTATTGAGGGTACAATATATTTAACACTCCCTCTTAGACTCAACAGTTACAATCATCAACACTGACTATGCCTAAGTGTTGTCTCTGAAAATCAAAAACTGACTTTCCTAGTGGCTTTGTAAAGATATCAACAAGCTGATCTCGAGAACCACAAAATTGTAGTGCAATGTCACCATTATTGACTAGCTCGCGTATGAAATGAAACCGAGTGTCAATGTGTTTACTTTTATTGTGAAACACATGGTTCTTAGATAATGAAATTGTTGATGTATTGTCACAGAAAATAGGAGTTGGATCCTTTTCTGTATGTGACATGTCTTTCAATAATCTTCTCAGCCAGACATATTGACAAGAAGCTGAGGTAGCAGCTACATACTCTACTTCTGTAGAAGATATGGATACAATTGGTTGCTTCTTCGATGCCCATGAAATCAGGTTTGTGCCCAGTTGAAAAACATATCCAGATCTGCTTTTCCTGTCATCTAGGTTGCCTGCAAAGTCACTATCTGTGTAACCAGAGAGTTGATTACTATCAGATTTAGTGTACCATAAACCAAAATTGAGTGTTCCTGCAACATATCTCAAAATTCGTTTTGCCATTTTCCAATGTGAATCTTTTGTTGATTCCATGAATCTGGAAACAAGGCTAGCTGCATAATGATGTCAGGCCTAGTTGCTGTAAGATACAAAAAATTGCCTACTAAACTTTTGTATAAAGTAGAATCCACTGTGGAACCTTCATCATTCTTTCTCAACTTTGTGCCTAAAGGTATGGGGGTTTCTGCTGGATTGCATCCTTCCATGCGAAACCTTTTGAGGATGTCTGCTTCATACTTTTGTTGAAAGACAAAAATTCCTTTCGCTGATTGATGGACCTCAATGCCTAAGAAATATTTCATAATGCCAAGATCTGTCATCTCAACCTCAGATTGCATGGCATGTTTGAAATCTGTTAGCTCTAGATTTCCTGTGTAGATCATGTCATCAACATATAAACATACAATTAGTATTTTATCGTGCTGATCTGTTTTGGTATAAAGTGTTGGTTCATTTTGACTTCTGTTGAAGCCACTTT
>ML828626.1:16509-51207 GCA_009831015.1 Picea engelmannii | reverse complement strand
ATTCATAGTGCCCATACTTTTTGCAGTAATAGCATTGTATGCTAGTTTTGTCATTAGATATTCTCCCTCTGCCTCTTTGAGGCTGGTAATTCTGATATTGATTTTGTTGTTGTTGCCTTTGACCTTGGAAATTTGGATTCTGATATTTTTGTTTGTTACCTCCATTGTAGTGAGGATTACTTTGATTGTTCCCTCTTCCTCTACTTCTTCCTCTGCCTTTCCCTCTTCTGAATGAGAATTGATTTTGGAAGGCATTGGAGATTGACTCATCTGTGAGATGTAGTCTGGTCTCATGTGTCACCAGAGAACCAATTAACTCATCTGTTGAAAATTTTGACAGATCCTTGGATTCAAGGATTGCTGTTACAACCATTTCAAATTTCTTGGGTAGACTTATGAGAATTTTCTCAACAATTCATTGATCAGTGATGGTTTCACCAATCAGTCTCATCTGGTTCATGATTCCCATGACTCTGGTCATGAACTAATCCACTGTTTCAGACTCTGTCATCGTGAGAGTCTTGAATTGTGTCCACAAGGTCTGCAGTTTAACTGTTTTTACCCTGTCATTTCCTTGGTAGGAAGATTTAAGGATGTCCCAGGCCTGTTTGGAAGTACCAACGCCTGTGATTTTCGAGAAAATCGAATCATCTACAGAATTCTGAATCCAAAATTTCGCTTTGTTTTCTTTGGTCCTCAGAGTTGCCTGAACAATTCTTTGCGAATTTTTCATGGCAGTGAGGGCAGCTGGATCTAGTTCCACATATCCAAGATCCACTGGTTCCCATCAGTCTTGTTCTTGCAAGAACGACCTCATTAGAAGAGACCAAAATTCATAATTCTTACCAAGAATAATTGGACCTTGAGTTGGGCCTAGATTGCTTGACGACGCCATGCTGTTTGAATTAAAAAAAATTGCAGAAGTACAGAGGAAAATTTTATATTTACCTTCGATAGGTGAAACACGGATTTGTCGATGGTCGATGGGAGCTTATAGGGCTTTAATTGGCCCTTGGTCTCCTTGCAATGTGACCACACATCTTTCTTTTAAAGCGCTACAGGATTTTCCCGTTGTTTGCCTTTCAATATGCCGAAACGCGAAAATTCGCCTTTGGACTTTTCAATGGTCCAGATCGTGCTGTGATCTGATGGTCCAGATCTTATCGGGATATCACGAATTGGGACTTCGCAAGTTCTAATGACAATCTCTTCCTCCTCGTTTCCTCGATCTCCGAGTTGCCGAAATGGAGAAATGATTTCAAAGATCAACGATCCTCATTGATTTGAGGTCAACGACCCAGATTATGTCAGAGATTCGCGTATTGCGATTCCGCGACTTAAACGTGCGACCTCTTGGTCTCTCGAATCCTGAAATGCCGATGACCTTTTCTTGTCGGGACTTTTCCCAAATCCTCGGATTTAAGCCACGCGTCCTCACAAGATGGACGGTCCTGATTCAACCTTAGGATATCGCAACTTGCAATGCTCCGTTGACACAATTTCTCTGTCAACTTGAAACCCTGAATGTCGAAACGCCGACAGGTTCTTCGATGTCTGCCACGTGTCCAAACAAAAGAACGAGTGAGATCTTATCGCTAATTCGCGTATCGCGATTTTGTGAGTTTCAAAGTCTTGTGACGATGGTATTTCAAAACCGCGAACTCCGATATGCTGATGTAATGACTCTCGGATCTGCTGCCACCTGTCCTCTGAGATGGACGGCTCACAAGTCCTGTCAGGATTTCACGATATCGCGTATCGAAGTTTTGGAGTGAAATATTTTGCTCCTCCAACTCCCGATTACTGATTTTGCGATGTGATAAGATCGACGACTCTTGATCTTTCTTGATTCAACGGTCCAGAATGACTCATGGTTTCGCGATTCACGAATTCTCACGACATGTCTTCTAACCTTTACACCTGCGAGTCACGAAATGCCGAGATCTTGCCATGTATGTCTTGATGGATGGTCAAGATGACGTCGGGACTTCACAAGTCAAAAATTCTCCGGTGCGCTTCAAACGACTAAACGTCGTGCACCTTCTTGCTGATCTACCAGCTGTCAGGCCTTTGCGCAAGATCTGACGGCTGAAATGCTTTCTCCTTTTCCGCGCTCTCCTCATCCCTTCTGAATTGTTTTCCCGCCTCGGATCCGTTCGCAAGATGAACCTTATGGCCTCAATGGCTGTTCCTTGCCTGTTTGACGCAATCTTTGCCGAATTTGACGGAATTTCTCCTATGGAAGAAAAGATTTGTGAATCTTTCAAAGATTTGAAAGAATTTCACGAGTACTTCATTCTCTGCTACAATTTTTGACAGATTTGAGCGATTTCCAAAAATCTTTAAACGATTGTGCCTTTTGCAGTAATATTTAACAGTTTTGAATGGATTCTATGAGTTCTTTAAACGTTCTTTCATTCTGTACCTCTTCTGCGTCAATCTTTGATGATTCTCGAAAATTACAAGAATCTTTAATGTTTCTGTTCTCTTGATCTCTGCTTCCTGGTTCTTTCGAGCATAGTACGCTCTGCAACCTCTGCAAGCTTCCTACGTTGATATTTTCAACATAAGACGTTTTGATTCCTCGTGGATGTTTCCTACGAGGATCTTCCGAGAGTATAACGGACGGCTCTCCAAACCTTGTGAAAGAGACTGTGTCACGTGCTCTCAAGATCCATGAAGCTCTGCACTGCGAGGATCGTGTTTCTCTCCGAACTGTGTGAAGAGGCTTACTGTTGAAGCTCTGATACCATGATAAATTGTGAAGCAAAGAGAAATTCAGAGGGAAAATAATAGAACAGTATAATAGAATGAATGAAGAAGTTAAGAAGTTAAGAAGTTGAAGTACAATGCAATGGGAGATGGTTGAGCTAAATAGGCTCAAGCAAGAAAAAAATAGAAAGTACAACTGTCCAGTACAGCTGGTAGTGTACAGTCAGACTCTTGAGGGTACAATATATTTAACAGAGCAGACTTTTGGGATCGCCCCATATTTTAATAATTTGTTATATTAGTGCACTTCAAAACAGATTTTGCACTAGTGAAGGTTTATTTTCATTAATTTCGTTGAATACCTTGGAATTTCGAGAGAAAGACTTCGTTTCTACTCATATTTGTTTGACTAAATCTAAATGGTATGATCTTCACTGTCAAGTGCATACGGGTGAAGTAGGGCTTGGCCCGGTGGGAAGCATTATCAAGATGTAGGCTCAATCTCCATGTACTAACGCTTAGGTTAGAGTTCAACCTTTACGATGATGCTTCCAGATGATATAAATAATGTCCTTGACCAGATTTGAATCAAATCAACTACTTATAGTAAATCTTTGTAGTTTTGTTGAAAGGAATGCAAATTCATTGCTTTATCATTAATTTTTTTAACATGAATGTAAAGTCATTGTTTATAATAAACTATTCTTTTTTTAATTGTTTATGAAATTGATTACATGAAAAAGATGTATTAAAATATATAATTGATTAAAGAAAAGGTCATCATAATTATATTAGTGACAAAAAATTTAATTAAATTATTTATGTATAACTAATTTAGAAGATATAATTTAAGGTGATAATGATTATCTTAGTGACAATTTTTAATTAAAATTATTTATGTACAAGTAATTTAGAAAGTGGTTGTTTCATTGTTCTATATCTGCATGAAATCACAATTTTTTATTGTTGAAAAACCCATAAACCTAGAATAATTAGATGACCACATTTAGAAGTACTTATACAAAATAAATAAAAGACCTTTAATACTTTCATAATATTTATATGTAGCAAGATTGTTAATCATTGATTGATAGATGAATAAAGATAATTTGGGTTTGGGGATTTTAATTTCAACACATGGTTAATTATCCCGTGATGTTGAATTATAATGTGACCTTAGATCGATGAAAAAATGTGTAGTGGTGATTGCAAGGTCCTTCCCGACATTAAAGGAACCTTACCTTACTTGCAAATCTTATTGTCTAATTCACAACATCCATTATTATTATTATTATTATGTTACATAAAATTGACTATGCACATCTTGGATTAATTTCTTGAATTTCAACACATGGTCTACTACCCATTAATGTCCAATTCCATCAAGAATTAGATCGACTATAAAATATATAGTTACAATTTCAAGGTCGTTCACATTTGTTGCAACATTGAGTTCAACTTACCTTACTTTGTTGTGTATATGTTAACAATGAATGAATGCATGCATAATATAATTTTTCCTTGAATTATAACATATGATTACGTACCTCATGATCTCCATTTCTAGTAGAAATTAAAATGATTGTATGTTATATACTGCCCTTTGAAATTCCCTCCACCTTACTTGTAATGCTTACCAACTTCCCCTAGAGAAATTATAATTTGTTTATTGACCATTTCAATTCCCTTGACTTTCCCTACAACATATAAAAGCTTAAATGTTAATGTTAAGGTTAACATATTAACATTAAAAACATAATTTTTATGGTATATATGTATCCATGTGGTCAAACATACACTCAAAGTGAGCCATCCATAGGTCTATTGAGCATTTCCAAAGGACTAGGATATCTAGCACTCTCCTAGATAGGTGAAAACACTTAACATATTGTTTATCGTCCATTGCAACCCCTTCACTTAGAACACCTATCATATTCCCATATATTCATTATGTCTATATTAATAGTGGATGAATCAGAATATCTTGGCTTAGTTGTTGTATTTCAACAAATACCTAGCTACCCATGCAACGTCCAATTCTAGTAACAAGTAGTTCAATTATAATATGTGTAGTGTCGATTTCAAGTCACTCACCTTACCTACAACACTTAACAACTTCCCATTCTTCTATTGTGTCCACATTACCTATTGGTGAGTCCTCATAGATTGGAATTTATCCTTGAATTTGAGTGCATGGTTAGATAGTTCATGATGTCTAGTTATAGAAGGAAATATGTCAAATAAGTTATTTATTGATGATTTCAAGGTATTTCACCTTACTCAATTTTATTAATAGATTTCCTAATTTTATTGTGTCTATGTTAAAAATGTACAAATATGCACATCTTATATTGAATCCTAGTATTTCAACACATGATAAACTACCCAATGATGTCATGTTCTAGCAAGAATTAGAATGATTATAAGTTGCAGAGTGGCCATTGGAAGGCCTTTTATCTTATTTGAAACACTTAACATACCTTCCTATTTGTATTATGTGTATGTTACAAATGGAAGAATATGAACATATTGGATTATGTCCTTGAATATTAGTACATGATTTGATACCTAATGATGCTTGGTTATAACATGAATTAGATTATTTATAAGTTTTATAGTGACCATTCAAAATTGATTCACCTTATCTTAACACTTCAAAACTTACCATATTTTTATTATGTCTATGATACAAATGAATGACTATGGACATATTGTATTGGGTTCTCAAATTAAAATGCATGGCTAGCTCACCCTGTTAGCTTTTGTGGCTACTCTTGGAGTGCTTTCACTTAGGAAGGAGAGTGTTAAGTATCCTAGACATTTTGAAATGATTTATAGACATATGGATTTCTCAATTTGAGTGTATTATTTCCCTTGGATATATTTCTACAATAGATCACTTAACCAAGAAGTTATTATTGTAATTGGCTTGATAAATAACCCATTAGCTACACATAAAAACATAGTCATTTGCTTGATCAAGAGAGGTTCCTATCTATGAGGAGTAGTACTAGGCACTTCAAAGAGGGAAGAAAGCCCTAAAATCATGGGACTATGTGACATACACCTTGGATATTGGATACTTCACTTGAAAAGTCATGCGTTGAGGGCCATACTTTATGGGGTTTAGTTATCCACCCATACATATACCGAGGAGAAACATTGGAGCATACTAATTTACTTAGCACATGTGTTGAGGAGTGTTGTTCAAAATAGGATACATGGACGAATTAAAGGAGGGAGGGTGAGGTAGTATGGAACGGGAGGATGAGAGGAGGTGATGGAGAGCCAAATAAGATATGTATATAGGTGAGACCAACGAAGGTAGGAATGAGTGGGTAGGATGAGACGTGAAAAATGAGAGGATGTGAGATGAATTGAAATTTGGAGAAAGGAAAGGAGGTAGGATCCAAGGGGGAGGTGGTACAAATATGAAGGTGGGTGAGGTGAGGAAAGTTTAGAGGGGAAGGGGTGATGTGGTGAGCTAGATATGTGAGAAGAGGAAAAGGGACAATGGGTAGGAATTAAGTAAAGGAGGGAAAATACATAGGAGGGGTGGGAGAGGAGGTGATATGATAGAGAATATTGATTGGGATGGGAGGTAGAGGGTCAGGGAGGAGAGGAGAGGGAGACATATGAGACTGATAGAGGTTGGTATGAGAGGGTGGGGATACAGGAGAAAATGTATATGAGGTGAGAAAAGGTGAAGGGAGAATGGGTAGGGTAGGGAAAATAGTTCACATAAATGATAGAAAGAAGGAGGCACGAGAGAGAGTAAGTTAGGATGAAGGGGAAGATGGATACAAGGAGAGGATATGAGGGTTATTAGATGGGAAGGGGGGATGTGGTGGGATAGGGGAAGGTGGAGATGATGGATAGAGAGGTTTGAGGGGATGAGGGTGTCTATAGAGGAGGTGACAAGAGAGGTAATTTTGATGGGTATGAGTGGAAAAGGGGGAGGGAAAAGAATATGGGTAGATACATGGACACGAGGGAATCTTGGAAGAGACACAAAGGGAGGGAATGTGATAATAGAAAAATGGTGGATGGGTGGTGTAGGGAGATATGTGACACTGAGGGATACATTAGGAAAGAGTAGGAAATAGGTGTGACTAGGAGAGGTGAGAATGAGAGGGGTGAGAGATGGGGAAATGAGAAGGAGATGAGAAGAGGTATATTGTTTCTAGTACCCCAAAACATATGCCCTCTACTCAAAACCACCAAGTGGAACCAATATACACATTAGTATCCCAACGATACTCTCAAGAGATCATGTGTCCTTGTTTGAAGAATCATTCTAGGGACTTGTTGATATTTATATTTGTTAAGATCTAAACAATGACCTCATGAGGATATGAATCCCCTTGCTTTTTTATAGAGGTGCTACTCCTCTATCATAATATGAAATATATATCTTGATTTTCCTAGATTAAGGAGAATGTTGGATATCCAACCCCAAGTCTTTATCGCTTAGTTTTATATAAAATGGGTCTTGATAACCAGATCATATGCTTATGTGAAAAAAATATCCTCTTTACAATAAAAATATTGAAGAAAATATTCAATGTCAGAGTAAATGTACACTCAACATCATTTATACAACCATATAAATCACATGCAAACAGAGCATACATAAATTTGTTCACAGAAAAAAGAATGTAATGGTTGTGATATTTTCATACAGGTTTAAATGAGTTATACATTTCAAAAATCTCATGGTCGAAGATCCCAAGATATAAGAAATCATTAAATTGATACCAGAAAGTAGTCCTCTATGGAGTTTTATTCATAAAATATATTCAAAAATACAAAACATTTTAGCAAACAAATTGAGTAAGTTCTAAGAAATGAAGCTTTCCAAATGCAAGATCTAAACCTCCATGAATCATTTGGACAATCCTATTTTACATTTATCAATCACACATATGGCTATAAAATACTCCATAAATGTTTTTAGAAAAAAAGTCTTGCAAGAATATATGAAAACCACTCCAACCTCAAACTTATGCTTAATTCATAAATACAAGCATAAGGCCTTGAAAAAATGGTGTAGAAGAATAAAAAGGAGAAGAATCAACATATTTATCTCTCGATCAAAAACCTAGATGAATATTGCCTGGACCTATGAATACCTCATAACATAGGACATGAGTATCATTGAGCATAAGATCCCACTGAAGGAGGAGGACAAACCATTCAGGAAAAAATTAAGACAAATAAATCCTATGTTGCCACCTATTATGGAGAAAGAGGTAAAGAAGTTATTGCACACCCAAATAATTGTCCCTTTCAGATATTTTGAATGGGCGGCCAACTTGGTTCCAGTAACGAAAAATAGCAGAGAAATAAGGCTCTCTATTGATTTCAGGAATCTGAACAGAAGCTCTAAGAAGGACAATTACCTGTTTCCAAAGATGGAACATATATTGCAGAGGGTGATAGGTGCATCCAGGATCTCCATGCTTGATGGATTTTCTGGCTACAATCAAATCTCTGTCCTGCTTAAAGACAAATAAAAAATAGCCTTCACCACTCCTTGAGGCACATTCATGTATGCCAAAATTCCCTTTGGATTGATGAACGCAGGAGAAACCTTCCAATGAGCCATGGACATCACCTTCATTGGAAAAAGAGACAAATTTATTGTCATCTATCTGGACGACATAATAGTCTTCTCTAAATTTGACAAAGAACATTGTCAACATCTATGAAAGGTCTTCCCGAAATGCAGAAGGTTTGGTCTCTCGCTAAATCCCAAGATGTCTTTATTTTCCATGCAGGAAGGAAAATTGTTGGGACACATTGTATCGGCTGAGGGGGTCAGGATTGATTCAAGTAGGGTACAAGCTATTCAAGCCTTATCACTTCTCAGATCTAAGAAAGAAGTTCAGCCCTTCCTGGGAAAAATCAATTTTCTAAGAAGGTTTGTTTCAAATCTTGTTGAATTGGTGAAGCACATCACAACCATGCTCAAGAAGGGGAATGAAGTGAAATGGAATGTTGATCCTAGAGAATCCTTCAACCAAATCAAGAAGGCACTGACTTAAGAGATTATGCTAATCAATCCTAATTATTCCAAGGATTTTCTGATTTTTTCCTTTGCTTCATTTGACATAGTGGCAGTTGTTTTAATACAAAATAATGATGCAGGGCTAGAGTAGCCTATTTCTTTTTTTAGCAGAGCACTAAGAGATGCAGAAGTCAAATATGACATCATGGAGAAGAAGGCCTATTCTTTGGTAAAATCCCTCAAAGATTTTAGAGTCTATGATCTACATTAAAAAATCATTGCATATGTTCATTCAACTTCTGTGAAGGATATTCTCATTCAACCTAACTTAGATGGAAGAATGAGCAAGTGCATTGCCAAAATCCTTGAATTCGAGCTGGAGATAAAAACCACCAAGCTAGTCAAAGTTCAAGGTTTAGCCAAGCTATTGGATGAATCTAATTGTAAATATTTGGAGGTGTACTTCATCAACATGTGCTCAAAAAATCAGCAGGCTAAAGTGTATGATAAAATCCCTCAAGACAACCCCCCACTGGTAGAATGTGCTTGGTACAAAGATATTATAAATTTTCTGCAAAGGTTGTGACCTCCAGATGGAATGGAAAAAATCAAGGCAAGAGCTTTAAATCTAAAAGCAATTAGATATTTCCTCATTGATCAAATTTTATATTGGAAAGATCCTCTAGGAGTGTTGTTGATATGTCTAAGCCCACAGGAGGCCCAAAAAATTATTTTTGATTTTCATGACAGCCTGTGTGGGGGACATCATTTCTGGAGAACCACAACCTACAAGATTCTCAGGTTTGTGTACTTTTGTCCTACTCTGTTCATTGATGCTTGTGCAAAAATTAGGACTTGCATCAAATGTCATAAATTCTCTAGGAAGCAACAACTCAAGTCTCTTCCATTGAAGGTTGTAGAAACTTCAAGAACTTTTTAGCAATGGGGCCTATACTTTATTAGGGAAATTCATCCTCCTTCGAGTGGTCAACATAGATGGATCTTGACTGCCACCAATTACTTCACCAAATGGATAGAACGACAGCTTGGAAAAAACCAAAATCCATTTCCTCCTCCTTCTTTTCCTTCACTCCAAAAGTGTCTTTCTTTGCTCCAAAAGATGATAATATTCCTTTAGGTCCTAGATCATCTATTTTTTATATTATACATGGATGCCTACAAGATTTCTTTGGCCTTATGAATACTTAGTCAAAGAAATGGATGCATGTTATTTCCATTTCAATTTTTTTGGCATTGTAGCCACACCTATAACATATGTGTTTGTTGATTTGGATGCCTCGGATTTATGTTTACAACAAAAAAAATTGGAGGTGTTGTCTACAAATGCATTAAAACCTCAACTTTTATTAATAACTCTAAATGAATCTATTTTTGACATTGTTTTTGCATATCTTGTCAAAATCCATCGTTGATTGAACTAGCACTAGTACAGACTGAGATATACAATCTAGAACAAAAATAAAAATTCTTTGATAATGTTAATAACCCGATATCTGGCATTAAAGAAATACCTTGTAATTTCAAGGATACAAAGACTTTCGTAATTTGAAAATCATATAAAATTAACGTTATAAATTTAAAAAATATATCATTGCACTAGAACAATGTATTCCCCACAATTCTGCAAATTTTCAAAGGTAATTTCATCATCAAGGTACTGAACACCTCCACTAATAGAAGACTATGCATTATAGTTTGGATGAAAAATAACATACCGGTGTTCAAAAAACTCAAATTTGACATAGTCATCTATAAATTCTCTAAATAATATTTTTTGTTCGAAAATCTTATCCAATTTCCTACATTTAATCTTTCTACACCATAATGAAATTCATTGTCAAAGTACCTCAAATCATCCCTCCAAGTTATTATATTTTTGTTTTTCCATGTTTGCATTTCCACTAAGGCATCATGAGAGAAAATGATTATCTTGCACCCACCCTTATATAGTACCTTTTCTTCTTCTTTTAGTTAGGGCTATATATGTTTATCTTGTTTGATTTTAGCACCTAGTTAGAAGCATCCCTAATGGATATATAGCAATCTTCCATTCCTTATCATATGGTTTGTCATTCTATTCTCCATTTTAAGTGACAACTAGATAGAGAAATCGTTAATAGAAGTAGACATGGTTATCATAAAATTATGATATTGGTCATCAATATTGTCTTGACTTAGGATATTTAATTCATTATTCAAATCTTTTAGAAAAAGATGAATTTATTTTTGTTAAAGATCAATTGTTTTTGGTTAAAAAATATTATTTTCTATAGAACTTTTGTGCATGACAAAGTTTAGAATTAAAGTTATAAATCTACAATTGAAACAAACTCATAATCATTTACAAAATCAATATTTCAATGGAACAATTATATCTATTAGTTTATAACAAATAACTTAATTATGAAAAAATGATATAATATATAGTTTGTATGTTTATTTTTAATTAACTTAATTATTAAATACAAATAATGTCTATTTTTTAATTTTTTAATTATATCTCACTCTAAATAAAAAACCATAAATATAATTGCATGCCCATCTACTAATTTGTATATTTCTATTTTATCAAAAAACATTAATGGTTATATTGTAATCCATGATCTTTAAAAAGTTATATTTGTCTTAATATAACGTGGGAATAAAATATGTACCACATTTAATTTAAAAAATTATATTTTATTTAAAAGTCTTAAAAATATATATTAAATATATATTAATTTTGCTAGAAACATTTTATAACTTCATATAACATTAAAATAATAATAAAAATTTATAAATAATAATAAATAATTATGTTCATGCAACATAACACATTAAAATATTAATTAAAAAATAAAAAATATTAATAAATAATGTGGGGATATGTTCATGCAACATAACACATTAAAATAATAATTTAAATTAAAAAAATAATAATAAATAATAAAAATTTAAGTCATCTATATATATACAGTCTTTGAATTAATAACAACCACCATAGATCCATTAAAATTTGACTCTATAAGTCTAAGAGGGATCAAATTTAGGTGCAAGCTTTTTTTAAAGTGCAAAACCTTAAGAAATGTTAAAGGTTTGCACTCTAGATTTGATCCCTCTCTAGACTTAATAGATACCAAATTAAATGGATCTACATTGGTAATAAATAAAATTATTTCAATAACAACTCTAAATAAAAAATTTAAAATTTAAAATAAATTTAATGTTGTTAAGTTATATAAGTTTTAATGATCTATTAATTGAAGTTAGGAAAAATGTAAACATAACAAATTCAAACCAATATATAGTTTTTAATATATTAAAATATTTTTCAATATATTAATATATATATATATTAATTTTATTTTATTTTTTTTCATATTTGAATACGATATGTTACATGAACTTCTCTTATGAACTTCTCTTATCAAGCCCCAACCATGGTTTAAATATATATTAATTATTCTTATAAAAACAAAGAAAAAAATAGCATATCTCCTTAGAAGTTGAAATTAGATAAACAACATTCAATGTTTATGTTTTTTCTCATGAAAAAATATTATAGTAAGCAAATTATAAATATATTTTATATTTATAAAAACAAAACTATTATGTTAGGAAGGTTTTGCTTAAAATTTCCTTCCATTATATAATGAAATTATGAAGTCACTCCATCTTATCTCTGCGGTGGATAGGGCGTAAGCCTTGCCGCCTTTCGCTCCTAAGCGGGCCGACTCTCGTGCCCTCAAGTCCTGCTTCATTGTTAGTCAGGGCGGTGGCCTCAATCACTTTTGTTGGTACCCTAGGTCGTGGAGTTGTTCTTTCCATTTCCGTGTCGAAGTTAGTTTCAGTTTTTTTTGGCAGCCTGGTGCCTTTTTTGGGGATGTTGTTCAGAGCCCTTTTTTTCGGGATGTTGTTCAGAGCGGCTCTACTCCCTCTTATTCATCTTTTATAGTTGAGGAAGTCCCTTTTCTTGTAATTTCTATGGGATAAGAAGTTAATGAAGAGGAAGAATATTACATATTCATGACTTTGGTCTGTTGCTTTAATGGTTTTTGGGAAAATTAACATATTTTAACAATTGGATATTTGCTACCTAGATTCATATCATGTGACAACAAGATTTCATTTATCCCTGGGCAAAATAATTTTTCATTATTGCGATTGACATTGAGGAGGATTATTGAGGAGGATTGAGATCTGATTTTTAACTTAGGACCGCAGTTTTGGGAAACTAGAATTTGTGCATGAAACCATAATCTGAATAGTATGCAAGGAGACCTTTCCTTATTTATATAATATTTAATTTTTTTAATACAAGAAATTAAATACTATTCAAATATTTGAATAGTATTTGAATTTCCTTAATACATGAATTTCTTTAATGTGTGAATAAATAACGTGTAAAAAAATTTTAATGTATTAAGGAAATTAAATAGTATATAAATAAAATGTCTGAACTCAAAAGAAAGAAAATCTTTAAAAATATTTGTATCGGGTTAACTAAATGTTTTTAGACTTTATTACTATTTACTACAGATTTATCGATTACCTAAAATCCATAAGCAAAACATCCCCCTTTGTCTGATTGTAAACAAGATTGGATCTCTCACATATCTCTTGAAAACACTCTTGGCCAACAAGTTGAAACCCTTGGTCATCTTATCATGTTCATTTGTCAAGGAATCAACACACTGGGTGGATGATATCAAGCATTAGAAGGTAGAAGATAATGATTTGATGATGAGTTTCAATGTGATATGACTTTATACCAAGATACCTATGGAAGATGCCATCAAGGAAATTTAAGAGATAACGCATAAGGTGATGCCAATGCTATTGAAAGTTTGTCTAAAATCAACTTTCTTTACCTTTCGAGGGCGTTTTATGAAAAAAATGAAGGTGTGGCTATGGGGTTCTCATTGTCACCCGTGGTCACAAACCTTTATATGGAATACTTTGAAATGTGAGATCTTGACTCTTTCCCCCTAAAATCTAGTCGTTGGAGGAGATACCTCAAGGACATGAATTTCCTTTGGCCTTATGGGAGGAATAGGTTGGACATGTTCTTCAATCATTTAAAAAATCAACATGTGAACATTAAGTTCACAATGGAAATAAAAAAGGATAAAAGCATTCCATTTTTGGATGTTCGCATCACCAAGAAAGGAAATGGATCATTTTCACACGAGGATTGTAGGAAACCTACGCACACTGATAGATAATTACATGTAGATTCACACAATTTTCATTTCTAGAAGCTTCGAGTTCTTAACATCTTAGTGACCTATGCCTTGTGCATTTCCGATAAATAAGATGCGGAGCTAGAACCAAATCACTTAGCACAAGCATTTAAAATGAATGTGTACACAACTAACTAGATTGAGGAAGCTATAGCTAAGGCAAGAGGATCTTATGGGGGATAACAAAGTGCACGTCAAGAGAGGAAAATGTTTCTTCTACCTTACATAAAAGGTCTATGTTAGAAGCTAGCTAGGATCCTTAGGAAAGGTGAAATTTACATGGATTTCTCCCCCATCAACACTATAAGGAATATGGTAGACTCTGCAAAGGATCAACTCAACCCCAGTATGCATAAAGGGGGTTACATTATTCCTTCCTCCTTTGGAAAAGTCTACATTAGAGAGACATGAAGATCAATGAAGGTAACATTTGGAGCATGGTGCTAAAGTAAAGTTGAATAGAGTCCAAAAATCAGCAGTCGTTGAATATTCTTGATTGGACATCTAGTCAGCATGTGTGTTTAGAGGACGCTAAAGTTGTGGCCAAAGTGGATAACTATCAGAGACGAAAATTAAATGAAGGCTTTAGAAATTGAGTTGAACCCTAATAATTTGAAGAGGGATGATGAATGGAAGTTGAGAGAAAGTTGGAGACCGTTTTCGGTTTCCTTAAGACACCACTAATTGTTTTTTTACCGTTTCTTGGACTTGGGATATTATTATTAAAAAATATATATCCCACCTCTCACCAAGAAGGTTTTTAGGGTCCAGACATTGAGCCTATTATTTTCTCTCTCTAGTGCTCCTGATGATGATCCCCAGGGGATCGAAACGTGTAGGTTCTTTGTACTATAACACATATTTATTTTTATATTTGTTAATTTTTTTCTTCTCCTCACAATGTTTAAATGAACTTATGTTAATTATATTCCATATAATATATTTTAAAATTAAAATTCATAATTGTTTTTCTAAATAATTTATAATATCATTTTCATATATAAAATTATTATAATATAATAAATAAACAAAAACACTCTGAAAAGATATAAAAAAACAAATCAAATCATATAAAAACAAAAAAATAAATCAATCTGAACATTTAAAAAAAATGATGATTCCATGTTTATCCCATATTACCATGTTTTGCGCATAATTATTGTAAACACTAAATTACAAAATCGGTGGAGGTAAATTAAAGGTTAGACGATAAGGAAAAAATATATATAAGAATTCAACCATTATTAAATGCTAGTAGTAGGCTTATGAATCTGTAATGTTCCTGACTTGCCTAGTCTAGGAAACACTGCTAATGTGTGTGTAGGATCAAAGGTTTACAACATATAAATGATTATACAAATAATAAACGTGACAAAGGACTGCAAAGTTTGTATTATGATATCTCTATGGATTATACTATATGTCAAGTTTGTATGATATCTTGAATGCCTGTACCTTCGTCACCCATATCTGTTAGCGCTCATTGAGGTCCTTCTGCTCAAGGAAATACTTCAAACTGTTGTGATCGGTCTTGACCACGAATTTGTTCCCCACCAAATATTGTCTGAACTTGGTCAAGGCATGCATAATTGCCAACATTTCCTTGTCATAAATGGATTACAACCTCTCAGGTTGACTAAGATTTCATCTCTCGAATACAATGGGGTGTCCTCCCTGCATCAAAACTGCCTTGATCCCTTCGTCGGATGCATCACACTCTAGTACAAATGGCAAGGTGAAGTCTAGTAGTGCCAAAACTGGACAAGTGCCCATGGATTCCTTCATGTGATCAAAGGCTTGTTGTGATTTATCGATCCATATGAAGGCCCCATGCTTGGTAAGATTTGTCAGTGGTGCTCCCAGCTGAGAAAAACCCCGAACGAACCACCTGTAATAGCTTCACAGCCCGAAGAAGCTCCTCAATTCAGTCACATTCTTGGGCGTCGGCCAATCCAGAATGGCCTTGATCTTCTCTTGGTGCACTTGTACCCCCTGTGCACTGATGATGTGGCCTAAGTAAAGCAACTCTGCCATATCGAACTCGCACTTGGACTCTTTGGCATATAATGATTGTGCCTCCATGATGCTCAATACCTCATCCAGGTGCCTCATATGCGCTTTCCATGACCGGCTATAGATCAATATGTCGTCAAAGAAAACCAAGAGTGATTTCCTTAACTAATCCGTGAATATATGGTTCATGCAAGATTGGAATGGAGCGGGTGCATTGGTTATCCCAAATGGCATAACTAGGAACTCGAAGTGTCCAAAATGACATTGAAATGTCGTCTTCTCTATGTCCTGCTCTCAGATGCTGATTTGATGATATCCAGAGCATAGATCAATTTTTGAGAAGAAAATTGCCCCATGTAGTTCATCCATCAACTTGTCAATGCATGGGATAGGGTACCAGTTCTTGGTGGTTTTCTTGTTCAAGGATCATTAATCAATGCACATACTCATGGCACCATCCTTCATCAGAACTAAGACAACTGAAGAAGCGAATGGGTTGTTCCTCAGTCTGATGTGTCCCATCGCCAACAATTCCTTAATTTCCTTCTCTATCTCATCCTTGAACCTCCTAGGATGACGATAGGGGGGGGGTGATCATAGGTTTGGCCCTCTCCTCCAACTCAATGGTGTGCTCAAACCCCCTCTTAGGTGGCCTCCCTAGTGGAATTGCCTCAAATACCTCTTGATGTCATCCCAATAAATTCTTGATCTATGTATGGTATTGTTTTTGACCTTATGACTCCTTATGACTAGTGATCAAGCTTTATGCGGCATATGATACCTCCCCATGTCTAAATATTCTCTCCATCCTCTTGGATGAAACTGTCTTGGGTGCTCTTGTCGACATACCTCTTAGAACAACCTTCTTCCCATCCTGATCTCTGAATCCCATTTCCAAGGTTTGGTAGTTGGTAGTGATTTTTCCCAAGGTAATCATCCACTAAACTCCTAACACCACATCTGTGTCCGATAGGTCAACCACATAAAATGTGTCTCTCATTGTGTAGTTGCCTAACTTCATATCCAAGTTTGGAACTTTTTCTAGACCCTCCACTATGTGGCCATCTGCTACAGCAACATCAAACCCCTCAAACTCCTATGTCTGAAGTGCCCGTCTCGATACTAGTGAAGCATCGATGAAGTTGTGGGTGGCCCCACCATCTATCAGGGAGATTGCCCATTGCCCCTGAATAATCCCTCTAATACGGAGGGTATCATACCTGGGAACACTAGAAAGGGTCGCTATGATACCTCCCTTTGTTGGTTTCCTCCTATTATCCTATTCTGGCAGTTGCGAGACTACTGGAGGATGGGCTCCTATCGGTGTTGGTGGTCTACAGGGAGGTTGCTCCTCTACTGGTGTTGACTCCTCCTCTGAACTAGTGGATCCATTGTCCTGCTACTCCTCCTCACTGTCCATGTTGTCTGATGCTACCTCAATATAATGAATCTCTCCTTTGCCCATGCACCTATGGCCTGGGACCCAAGGATCTCTGCAGCTGAAGAAAAGCTTATTCCTCATAAGCTCTCACCTAGTCTCATCATCCAGCTTCTCCTTTCCCTTCCATTCTCTCTGGAATGGCTTCCTGTCTTGATCCCTTTGGGGCATAAATGATTTGGAGAAATTTTTATTCTTTGGCACTGAGTCTTCCAGATCTCGAGTGCGAAGGATGGCATCCTGCAAAGTGGGAGGCTTGTATGCCTTCACCCATCCTCTCAACGAATCTGTGAGTCCTTCTGTGAATAGTATGATTAGCCTGGGCTCTGATATATCTGTCACTACCATGGCTACCCACTGAAACTCTATGATGAACACCTCTGTTGTACTAATTTTTCGCAACTAGGCTAGATTCCTGAAGTGTCTCTCTGGATCCTTCCTGTCAAACCTGTCCATGATCCTATCTGTAAAATCCCTATAGGAGGTGATGCGACTGTGACCTAATGTCACTAGTTCATGATACCACCACTCGTGTGCCTCACCCTCCAAGTGTAAGGTCGCGAAACTGATGGCCTCTACCTCAGTCATCTAGTTAATCTTGTAATACGTTTCTAGCTTATCTACCCAAGATCTAGCGATGTATTTGGACGATCTGTCGAAAGAAGGGATGGTGAGTTTCCCAACTTTTTGGATGAAATTGAAGTTATGTGCCTACTATTGTTGTAGTCCTCTCCTCTGTGGCTCTATGGGGTGGTTCCTGAGTCTCAGTCCACAGTACTCGACTAAGGTCATGTCCTGATGGAAGTCACGATCCAATGCTACATACTCCCTCCTATACTTTGCAATGTCATCGGCATGAGTGGGTGGCCTCTGTGCTATTGGTGGCAGTGCAACTATCGGGATTTCCCTCTAGAAATTGGGAAACAAGGGTGTGGGAATACTACTCCTAGAGGTATATGTTCGAGAGGGTGATTGGGGTCTACTGCTTGCTTCCGAGTTCCCCTGTGCTGCATGTGGGACTTATGTATCTGGGGTGCCCACTCTACCCAATCTATCAACCACTTGTGCCAAGGATCGAGACATGGTCCATTCACTAGATAACATACCATTGATAACCTGCATGAAAGCTTCCTATGGATCTACGAGGGCCTTGCCACTTCCCTATGGTCACTCATATCTATCTCCTAGAATCTTGTCTGCCTCATGCTCATCCTCACGCTCTTCCCTTCTCTCTGCTTCTCTATGTGCCTCTTCCTCCTCCTCTGAGCTATAAGGAAAAAGGGGAAAATCGGGCCTATGCATTCTTTCCTGATGCCTGTTGTAAGTGACATATTCATCACCTACATTTTCCTGGCCCTCTGGGTCTTCTACTGCACTCATTGTCTTTAGTCACAGGCTGGCAGGACTAAAGCTCTGATACCACTGTAATGTTCATGACTTGTATAGTATAGGAAACACTGCAAATGTGTGTGTAGGATCAAAGGTTTACAACATATAAATGATCATACAAATAATAAACGTGACAAAGGATTGCAAAGTTTGTATTATGTTATCTCCATAGATTACAAAATGGTCGAATGTGGCTAAATAACTGACAATACTCGACTAGATCAACATACACAGGATCTTAGCCAGAATATAAATAAGAAAATGTGGCTGAATAAAATAACAAAACTTGGCTAGATCAAAAGACAAAAGGATCTTAGCCGAAATACAAATAAGCAACGAAAAGATAATACCCTGAATATGGGAGCACTGGAGAAACAATTGAAAATGATGGAAGACCTAGATGATCTTCCTAGTGACTAGGGTGTGTCTTTCAATACCGAAATCATCTAACTGGTGTCTTCCTCCTGGAATACACTGAACTATCTCTCCTGAGATGCACCTCTTCTCCTCAATGACAAGTCATAATCTGCATAATGATGAATTAGGTCACTCACCCTTCCTTTATAGCTTTCCAAAACCCTAAATCATGATGAAACCCTAATTCACTATTGACTTCCAAAACCCTAAATCACTACTAAAACCCTAATTCATTGTTGACTTCTACTTTTAGCTCATAATGAATTAAAAGTTCTTTTAACCCTTTTTAGCTCAATGTCACTTTCTGAATATAACACCTGTGACTGGAGTGACCTCTAGTAACCCGGTTTAACCCTCTTTGGCCCTGGCTATAGTGTAACGGGGCGGTTTAGACCATTAAGCCTCCTCTCTGGAGCTCCTATTTGGAAAGGGACATTACATAATCATTCGAGAGAAGGCCTCTTTTCAAAAATGGTCCTCAAATAATTGAAACCTGATTGCTAAATGTCATATCACTTTCATAGATTGTTATAATATACAATAAATGAAAACATGAAAAACATATAAAAGCAACTGTTGCATGGCAGCGTAGTCCCTCTCGGGTTGAAATGGGAATAAATGCACAGGTATGGGGGGACCGTGGGAGAACGAGAAGCTTGAATTACGAGATATAAATGGAATCCACCAAGGAAATTTCAAAAGAAATATGAAATACAGGTCGTATGGATGAAAAAAATGGCACGTGGCATTGCGTGACATGCCAACCATAAGACGTCAGGATGCTACATGATTTCAGGAGAATGTCACTCTGAGAGTTTTCCTTCCATAAAAAACACAGTTCCCCTGAAGCCTGGAGCCCCGAAGAGCCAGAGTCTCGAATTCCTGAATTAGTTAATGATAATATTATATTAATATCGTGTCAACAATTAATTAGAAAGAAAGTGACTTTGTGAGAAATGTGTTCCATCGCTAAATATGGCAAGGGGAATTCTAAAATTGGCAGGTCAATAAAACTTTAGGAGGGAAGCTAAAGTGTCAGGGTCGTCCAGATGGCAAAGTGGAAACTGTTCGATGGCTCACATTCATTTCAGAAAGAGAAGGCACCAGAGAGATAATCTCCTAGAGAAATTATGGCATTGAAACCATTTATTTTTTTAAAGTATTCTCATGCTAGTTATATTGTGTTTTGAATAATCTATCTTTGTTTTATTTTCTTAATAAGACTTTGTAATTTTTCCTATTACCAGTAGTACAATAGATAGCTACTAAAAAGAACATATATCCCCATCACGTGTAACTTGATATATTCTTGGAGTCTGACTTTCCATGTTCGAAATTTTCATTCCTACCTTGTAGGTTTTATCTCTTTAATGTATTTATGAAATTCATTTAAATTTTCATAGTCACTTCTTTAATTTTTCCCATGGAAAAAGTAAGAAACATCCATTTCATTATATTAAATAGATCATTTGTCTTGTTTGTCTCTATATGTATTAGGATAAATAAAGTTATATGTAGTGGCAAAGAAACATATATAATTATTTTTTTAAATGTGTGAGTGTCAAAGATTTGTTGATCTTCTTGTGTAACCTCTATGTTTGCTAGTTTTTTCTATATATTTACACACACACCTAACATGATTGTTTATTTTCATGCTTTTTCATCTCATTGAAGTGGATTTAAACTGTATCAAAAGAATGTGTTGAGACAGAGGAAGGTTCCCTTTTCCTAAAATTGTTTTCCTTGAGAAGCAATCCCATTGTTGGTTATGGAGCCTGATTATCTTCCTGATTCAAAGGTATTTCTTTGCACTTATGTTTATACCTGATGAATACTTTACACCCCAAAAACATATACACTAATCCACGTGAGGGAGTGTAGGGGGGCTAGCCCCCTTGCAGGGTCTGGGGGGGATATCCCCCCAGCTGGGGGGTTCAAGGGAAAGAGGGACCCCGACGGGGGTTCGAGGGGAAACATTTCCAATGGGGGTTTGGGGGAGAATCCCCCGAAGGAAAAATTTCCTTATAAATGTATAATGTAATTTGATTGTAAATCTAGATTGTTCATTATAAGGTCATAGATCTAACGGTAGAAGTTATGTTAGGGTTTTTTTCCCTAGAAGGAAACCCTATTTTATGAGGGAAATTTATTGAAGCTATGCATCATTGTGAATATTGTATTCTGAGAGAGGAGACTGTGAGAGAAAGAAGAGAAAGTTGCATCATGTGTGTTGTAGGTTGTATCCCTTCATTTGTTGGATAATAATAAATGAAGGACCTGCTAATTTCTTTTGTGGACGTAGCCCACACTGACTGAACCACATATATTTGTGTCTCTATTGTATTGTGTATATTTTGTGTTTTATTTCTGTATTTTTCTTATTTTATTTCTCTGTGATCCTATTTTTCTAACAACTGGTTTTAGAGCGAAAGGTAACTCGCAGGAAAAAAAGGGTTCCTGGTTCGAGTGGGATCAATGGAGGAATATGGAAAGTTTAGGTTCGAGAAATTTAATAGCCAAAACTACGAGATATGGAATATGCAGATGTAAGATTATTTATATCAGAAGGATATATTCTTGCCATTGGGCAGAATAGCAAAGAAGTCGACGGCTATGGAGGACAAAGAATGGGAGATTATTGATAGAAAGGCTCTAGGAACCATACGACTAAGCCTGGTCACGTTAGTAGCTTTCAATATTTCAAAAGAAAAGACAACGAAGGATATGATAGATGTGTTGGATAAATTAGATATGAAAAAGAATCAACGTCCAATAAGGTATTTCTAATGAAGATATTATTTAATATGAAGATGTCAGAAGGTGGGTATGTTGCAGATCATTTAAATGAATTTAATATGGTTACTAATCAACTAAGTTCTTTAAAAGTGGACTTTGATGATGAGGTCAAGACTCTTCTAATATTGTGGTCATTTCCATAAATCTGGAATGACTTGGTCATTGTTATAAGTAACTCTCTCTCTGGTTCCGATACGTTAAAATTTGATGATGTTGTTGGTTTTATCCTTAGTGAGGAAAAGTGATGGAAAAGCACAAGTGAGACATCACGTAATGCGTTGAACATGGAGAACAGGGGAAGACAAAAGGATAGAGGAAAAGGATCAAGGAACTCTGTGAATTATAGGAAGGGAAGATCCAAATCTAGAATCAGAAAGATAGGGTGTTGGAATTGTGGGAAGGAAGGACATCTGAAGAAAGACTGTAGAGCTCCAAAGAAACAAAGAGATAGACAACAGGAGAAAAATCAGGAAGAAAATGTAATAGGTGATATGTTAAAATATGCTTTGATTCTTTCTATAGATAATATTTTTGAGTCTTGCGTGGTATATTCATGGGCTTCATTTCATGCCACACCCCATAGGAAACATTTTCTAGATTATGTTCAAGGTGATTTTGGATAGGTTCATTTGGGTGATGATGCACCATGAAAAATTGTTGGAATGGGAAAGGTAAAAATAAAGAAAAGCAATGGAATCCAATGGTTGTTGAAAGCATTAATACATGTTCTAGATCTAAGAAAAGTCTGATTTCAACATGGTAGTTGGCAAGTGAAGATTGTGTATCCATATTTATAGATAAGGTGTGGAAGGTTACCAAAGGATCATTGGTGATAGCAAACATAAAGAAGGTAGGTAAACTATATTTATGTACTGGTAATAATGACTCGTCTATCTCTTTAGCTTCTACAAGACTGGATACAACACTATGGAATCATAGGCTTGGACACATGAGTGAGAAAGGGATGCAAATAATTCACAAAATAAATTTGTTTCTAGATCTTAAATAAATTGATTTGAACTTTTGTGAGCATTGTGTTTATGGAAAACAAAAGAGAGTCATATTTATGAGAGTCGAAAAAGAAAATAAAAGTGAAAGGCTAGAGCTTCTGCATACATATGTATGGGGACCAACTCAGGTATCATCTCTTGGTGGCTCTCGTTATTATGTTACTTTTATTGATGATGCAACTAGAAAAACTTGGGTTTATTACATTCGACAAAAATATGATGTTTTTGATACTTTTAAGAAATGGAAAGATTTGGTTGAGAATGAGACAGGAAAAAGGTTGAAGTGTCTCATATCATTTAATGGAGGTGAATATTGTAGAAAGGAGTTTGATGATTACTATTCATACCATGGGATTCGTAGAGAGAAGACAGTTCCAAGAACACCACAAGAAAATGGTGTGTCAGAAAGGATGAACAAGACAATCATGGAGCGTGAAAGGAGTATGAGATTGTATGTTGGTTTTCCCTTACAGTTATGGGAATATTCTATAGATATTGTTGTTTACTTAATAAACAAAGGACCTTCAAGCTCTTTGGATGGTAGAATTCCAGAGGAGGCATGGATAGGTAAAATGGTAAACTATTCTTTTTTGAAGACTTTCAGATGTGAATCATTTGTCCATATTGATCAAGAAAATAGAACAAATATTGAGGAAAAATCCAAGAAGTGTGCCTTTATTGGATACGATGTTAATGATTTTGGTTATCGCTTATGGGATTATAAAAATAAAAAAATATTAGGAGTAGAGATGTCATATTCAATGAGAAGGTCATCTACAAAGATCAATTTCGGAGAAAGAAACAAGAAAAAAAATATAGAATACATAGTTCTTGATGGGATCACTGAAAAAGAAACTCCAAAGGAACTAGAAAATCAAAATGTACAACAACATGAGCAACGGGTACCTCAAACTCCTACAAGTGTTGTTAGAAGATCTACCAGGTTAAGTAGACCTCCTGAATGATACTCTCCTTCATTGTATTATTTATTGTTGACGTATTCTTGTGAGCGAGAATGTTATGAAGAGGCAATGGAGGTAGACACCAAAATAAGTGGGAGCAAGGCATGAAAGAGGAAATGGATTCCTTGGTAAATAACCAGACTTGAGACTTGGTTCAATTTCTTGTAGGAAAAAGAGCATTGCAGAATAAATGGGTTTACAAGTTGAAGGAAGAATATGGAGGAAAGTGGTGGTACAAGGATAGACTTGTTGTAAAGAGGTTTTCACAAAAGAAAGGTATAGATTTTGATGAAATATTTTTTCTTGTTGTTAAAACGACTTCAATTAGGACTATTTTGAGTCTTGTGGTAGTAGAAGATTTTCATCTTGAACAATTATATGTAAAAATAACTTTTCTCCATGGGGATTTGGAGAAAGATATTTATATGCAGCAGCCACAGGGGTATGAGGTCAAAGGCAAGGAGAATTTTGTATGCAGGTTGAAGAATAGATTGTATGACCTAAAGAAATATCCAAGACATTGGTATTTGAAGTTTTACAGGTTTATGATAGAACAAGGTTAAAGTAGATGTCATTCTGATCACTATGTTTATTTTAAAAATCTAGAAAATGGAATCTATATTATATTGCTATTGTATGTAGATGACATACTTGTTGCATGGTCTAATATGCAGGATACAAATGTGTTCAAGAATAAATTAGATAATTCATTTGCGATGAAGGATTTGGGTGCTACATGGAAAATCCTTGGTATGAGAATAATAAGAGACATGAAAAATCACGAATTGACAATGTCTCAGGGTGAGTACATAGAGAATGTGTTGGAGAGGTTTAGAATGCAGAATACAAAACTAGTTAGTACACCTTTGGCTATCCATTTCAAATTAACTAAGGAAATGTGTCCCAAGACACATGAGGAGATATAATACATGTCCATGGTCCCTTATTCATCAACAGTTGGCAACTTGATGTATGATATGGTTTGCACAAGACTAGATATTGTACATGATGTGGGAGTTGTGAGTAGGTATATGAAAAATCTAGGTAAAGAATGTTGGGAGGCAGTAAAGTGGATTCTCAGGTATTTGAGAGGTACTTCTACTCATCCGTTATTTTTTGGAGGTTCATACACTTTTCTACAGTGATATGTTGATTCAGATATGGAAGGTGATAAAGATAACATGACGAGCACCACATGGTATGTTTATACTATAGGTGGAACAACAATAAGTTGGATTTCGAAACTGTGAAAGGTTGTTTCCCTTTCAACAATAGAAGCAGAGTATGTTGCTACTACAGAGGCTAATAAAGAAATGATTTGGTTACAGAGGTTTATGGAAGAATTTGGAAATAAGTAGGAGAATAATAGGTTGTATCGTGACAGTGAGAGTTCCATTCATATTGCAAATAAATTATCCTTCCATTCAAGGACTAAACGTATATAACTGAGGTACCATTTCATATGATCCATCTTGGAATATGGAAATTTGAAGTTGGAAAAGATACACACTAGCCAGAATCATGTAGACATGTTAACAAAGGGAGTAACCAGGGAGAAATTGAGTTCTTTCTCCGTTTTTGTTGGTCTTCAAGCATGAAGATGAAAATGAGGAAATTTCCAAGTCCAAGAAGGTTCATAGTCCAACATATACAATAGCGATGGAGTTGTTGAGATTAGTCTCCAAGTGGTATATTGTTTCTTGTGGAGCCTGCTTATCTTCCTCATTCAGAGATATTTGTTTTCAATTGTGTTTTTACCCCATGAAGACTTTACACCCTAGAAGAATGTATAGTCATCCATGCAGGGGAGTGGAGGGGGGGTTACCCCCCCTGTAGGGTCTTGAGGTATCTCTCTAGCTGGGGGGACTGGGGGTGAATAGCCGAAAGGAAAAATTTCATTGTAAATGTATATTTTAATTTCATTGTAAATATGGACCATTCATTATAAGGTCACATATATAACGATAGACGTTATATTAGGGTTTTTTCCCTAGAAGAAAACCCTATTTTATAAGGGAAATGTATTGTGGCTATGCATCATTTTGAATATTGTATTCTGAGAGAGGAGACTGTGAGATAAAGAAGATGAAGTTGCAATGGGTTTGTTGTAGGTTGTATCCCTTCATTTGCAGGATAATAATAAAGGAAGGACCTGGCAATTTCTATGGTGGACATAGCCCACACTGGGTGAACCAAGTATATATGTGTCTCTATTGATTGTGTATCTTCTGTGTTTTATCTCCGCATTTGATTTATTTTATTGCTACACGATCTTGTTTTCTTAACACCCAGTTTGTAGAGGTTGATTTATAATTTCTCTCCAGGAAGAGGGAATATTTGTAACATGCATATCCAACTAAAATATTTGTAAGAACATAAATATTTGTAAGATGCCTATGACAGTTTAGTATAGTACCAACTGGTATATTTGTATCATGTCTATCCAGTTGATTGTTTTTTTCGAAATGATAAAAAACAAATGAAGGTTTCTATTTCTAGGGATATTCTTGTAGATGTATTTACAAGTCTGTTGACCCTTGAATCTGTTAGGACTGAAATGACAACCTAATGAGGATTTCAATCCTACTACATTTTTATAGATGTGGTACTCCTCTTTATGTTTTTCCTGGGGTGTGCATAGTTCAAATGTGGGACTTAGGTAATTTCCATCGTAATAACTTTAAAGCAATACAAAATGATATAAAAAAAAAAAAATCTTTTTTGAAATAAAGGTTCCTGGAAAATAGTACCATGAATCACACACATTAAACATTCAAATTAAATAAAAACAATTTCTTGACATCCAGCATAATTCAACATAAAAATTTATGAGCACATAAAAATAAAAGAAGATGACTGACGTGCATAAAGAAAACTAACTTTGCATTCCAAAAACAACGTTACAAGGCACCGTCGATAGTGTTCCCGAAGTAGTTTTCTTTGAAATTTATCAAAAAATAATAATTTCAGCTACATATTCATCGAAATTTAAATGTTTTTGTCATATAGACTAGGATTGGGGATCTCACAGACCATAAAATAAATAATTACAAGAAATAGGATTGTAGAAAGAAGAAGTGGGAGACGATAGAGAGGAAGACCTGGAAAGAAGAAATTGGAAGTTATCAGTCTTTGGTTAGACATTTCTATTTAAAGAGTTAGAATAATTGGATTGATAAATAAAATAGGATGTGATCAGTATAGACTTACTATGATGGTATCTCTCTCCCCCTTTTCTATTTACTTGATGATGCCTTTATATTTCTTACGCCGACAGTTGTTGGAATCATGTCAACTTCTTGCTTCCCTTCGTCGGTGAGCTTGTCGATCGCCATTTGGATCCATTCTTCAATGTACATTCTCATGGGGGTCACGTTGATCTTGATGCAGGAGCATCTCTCACTCATCAAGCGAGCCAGTGTGGAGAGGAAGACGGCTGGACAACGCCAGCACAAATTTTGAAAACACCTTGATATTTGTTGCGCCAAACATTAATGAGTGGATTTACTTAAGCGCACCTTGTATATTGTAATGGACCTTGAGCCTTTAAGCTCTCATCCTTAGGTATATGAGGCATTTAAGATATTTAATGTAAAGTATATAGAATATTTATGTCTAGATTTGATAGCGTAGAATCCAAGAGGGAAATGGGATATAAACACCCTCTTTTGTACATTGTATTATTATCCTGGATTATCAAGCATTCAGGAAGAGAAGAGCATGCAGAGAAGTATACGAAGAAAACCCATGTACATACATTGAATTAATAGAAAGAGCTTGGATTCAATTTCATGGTTTGTGTTATTCTCTATGTATTTATGATGTTATGCTCATGAATGTTTGTTTTCTGTTATACACTTGCTTTTATATGTTGTTTATGTGATTTCATGGTTGAATAGAAGTCTGAGAGGAAATTTGAATGAGTTTCGATTGTTTCTCTAATTGAGCCAAGAGATTCCTGCAAGGAGTGCAGTTGAATTGTCCGCAAGGAGTGCGTCGACAGAAGGGTTCAATTAGAGTTAGCTATTGTTCTCATTCATCTCAGAAGTGCAGAAATGCAGTGTCGTGCAAGGAGTGCATAGGCCAAGAGAAGACTCAGAGTTGCGATTCTGAGCAAAGGGATTAGAGACTGTTGCTACAGGTTGTGCACAGATTCGAAGAGCTTCAACACTTCGACGTTGTTGAAGATTTTCCACAAGGAGTGCGTGCAAAGAATTCTTTCGAAGGACTTGAGAAGTCGAGAACAAGCTCAGGAAGAGTAGGCCTTCAAATTCATCGAAGGAAAAGCGCAAGGGAAGTTTCCATTGAAGGTTCACAAAAGTGTCGCAGGTTGGAAAGCAGACATCGGGTTTCGTGGAGAGACACTTCTTCCTTTTCGTGGGTTTTCACAGGGATGAAACAGACGAACGAAATTCTTCGAGGAGATTTCATGAAGTTTCGTGGAACATTGGATCTTGCAGGGTGCAAGGAGGCTACAGTGCAAGTGTGGAAAGGGTTCGGAGCTCAGGAGGGCAGGAACTGTGGATCAGGATCACGAGGAGCATAGTTCTACTCATGTATCGGGAGTTTGTGAAGTAAGACTCCAACTCTTCGAAGCGGAAGTCGCGATATAGCGATACGCGAAGTCCCGACGACCGTGTGGATAGTTTGGGCCATAGGAGTTGTTAACGTGGCAGGTGACGCGGGATATCGGTGTTTCGGTGTCTCGGGCATAGGGAGTCGAGGTAGGAGTCATTTGGTTGCGCGAGTAGCGAAGTCGCGAGTAAGTGAGATCGCGTGTCTCGGCATTTCGGCGCATTGGGTATCGGAGGTTGGAACCCCGAGTGTTTGAAGTCACGAATAATGAAGGCGCGATAGAGCGATGTTCCGATAGCAGAGAGAGAAAGTCAATGATTGACTTACCATTGGGTCTTGGGGATTTGAGAGCCCCACAACCATCAGAGGACTTGCGAAACAACGAGTTCCAATCCTCTGATAATTCAAATAAGGGGATCACGCGAAGAAAACTGTGGGTGCAGATTTCCCGATAGGGAAATAGAGGAGCATTAACGCTCTTCGGGATGAAAGGAAAGAAGGTTCTGGAGGAGCAGATGCACCAGTGAGGGTGCGCCTGCGTCAGAGTGGTATCAGAGTAGGAATATCTTTGATTTATGTAGCAAATAAGGAGAAGGAATAAATACACCATGCCTTCCAGAAGAGAAAGGAAGTCACCGGACCTAAAGGACAGGGAGGTGAGAAGAAGGGGTAGGCCAACAGGAAATCCAGAAATGGAAAGAAAAATTAGAGATCTCTAAGCAAGACTCGAGGATATGGAGACAACTCAGAGATGCAGAGTTGGTGCAGGGGATCTTAGTGATTTGGAAGTTGAAGAAGAAGCTGGACATGAAGAAGAGGTCACAACAGAGGATGCATCAACCGAGCGGTTGATCAAAGCCATTTCTAGAATGGGTGCGAAATCCAAAATGGACATTCCAGTCTATGAAGGAAATCTAGATGCAGAAGAGTTGTTGGATTGGATTAGGGCTCTTGAAACTTACTTCGATTATGAGGATATAGAAGAAGACAAGAAGGTCAAGCACGTTGTTACGTGCTTGAAGGGACATGCAACATTATGGTGGGATGAGCCACAAGCAGACAAACGCTGCAAAGGCAAGCAGAAGATCAAAATTTGGGATCGAATGATCGTGAATATGAAGGCGAAGTTCATCCCAAGGGATTATCAAATTACTCTGTTCAGGAGAATGCAGAACCTGAGACAGAAACTGATGACAACGAAAGAATATACTGAGGAATTCTATCGACTGAACATCGGAGTAGGTCATCGAGAGAGCGATGATTAGAAGGTTGCCAGATACCTGAATGGTCTGAGATACGACATTCAGGATGAATTGAGCATGGTAACCATCCAAATAGTTGAGGATGCTTATCAGATGGCTCTGAAAGCCGAAGAAAAGTTGAGCCGAAAGAAAGTACAACGAGGGTGAGGCCGAAGTCAGCTAAGAGGTAAGGCATTTTCCCAGGACAAATACCAGAAACCCAAGGAGGAATGGAAGAAACCTCAGGGTAAAGTTGAGAGAGGTGGTACCTCAGAGAAAGGACAATACATTGAATAGAGAGGGCCGCATAATGAGCAGAAGGGAGATTATGCTGACGCAAATACTTTTCCTCGTACCAGAGGTAGAGGAAGAGGTCGAGGAGGAGTAATCACATGTTTCACATGTGGGAAGAATGGGCACAGTTCATTTGAGTGTCCAGAGAAAAATAAGGACATCGGAGAATCTCACATCGTAGAAGATCAGAGGCATGATGCTGAGACTGAGGATGCAGAAGGCAGAAGATCACTTGGAATGCATAAAGTCCTTTTGACACCTGAGAAGGAGGTGGACAGTTCAGTTTAAAGGACCAGACTGTTCAGAACAACTTTCAAGACCAAGGATAGGAAATGCAAGGTTATTGTTGATAGTGGTAGCACGGACAATCTCATTTCAACCGATATGGTGGAGAAACTGGAGCTGGAGATGACTGATCATCCTAGTCCATATAAAGTTTCATGGCTACAGAAGGGACATCAGGTGAGTGTTACTAAACAATGCTTGGTTGAATTCAAAATAGGAGGATATAATGATAAAATCCTGTGTGATGTTATTCCCATGGATGTATGTCTTTTATTGCTGGGTAGACCATGGCAATATGACAGAAATGTGATTCATGATGGGAGAATGAACACATATACCTTGGAGAAAAATGGGAGAATCCATATGTTGCTTCCTATAAAGGATAAGGAGGTGAAAACGGAAGTAAGAAACACAATACTTCTCATGAGTGGGAAGGAACTTATCACAGAGATGGAGAAGAAAGAAGATCCATAATTCTTTGTTGTCAGGAAGCCGAGGATTTTTCTGACTAGCACAAGAGTGGATGACCTACCAGATGAAATTCAGGAACTGCTGGAAGAATTTGCTGACATCATTGTGGACGAATTACCTCATTTGTTTCCACTGATGAGAAGTGTTATTCATCACATAGACCTCATACCAGGAGCAAGTTTGCCAAACAAAGCTGCGTATAGGTTGACGCCGCAGGAAAATGAGGAGGTTAAGAAGCAGGTCCAAGATTTAATGGACAAAGGTTTGGTCAGGGAAAGCTTGAGTCCATGTGTTGTTCCAATAGTTCTCAGTCCAAAGAAAGATGGAGGTTGGAGAATTTGCATTGATTCAAGAGTGATTAATAAGATAACAATTAGATACAGGTTTACATTGCCGAGAATGGATGATCTGATGGATTGCCTGAGTGGGGTAAATTATTTTTCAAAGATAGATTTGAAAAGCGGATACCACGAGATTCGCATGAGAGAAGGCGATGAGTGGAAACAGCTTTCAAAACCAACAAAGGGTTGTAAGAATGGCTATTCATGCCATTTGGTTTGACGAATTCACCAAGTACATTCATGAGGCTGATGAATGAAGTGCTGAAAGAATTCATTGGTAAGTTTGTCATTGTTTATTTAGATGACATCTTGATTTTCAGCAAAACAAGAGAGGAACATCTGAAGCATTTAGATGCAGTAATGAGGAAGATACAACATGAGAAGTTGTTGATCAATGTGAGGAAGTCTTCATTTATGAAGAAAGAACTCATTTACTTGGGATTTTTCATATCGGCAAATGAATTGAAGATGGATCCAAGTAAAGTGGAGGTAATTAAAAATTGGCCATCACCGAGAAATATTTTCGAGGTGAGGAGTTTCCATGGTTTGGCTAGTTTCTATAAAAAATTCATCAGGATTTTTAGTGGGATTAGCACAGCGATGATGGACACAGTGAAGAAGTGGCATAATACTTTTCACTGGACAGCAGAGGCTGAAAAGAGATTCAATCTGTTGAAGCGAAAGATCACAGAGCAACCAGTGTTGGTGTTGCCAGATTTTCAGAAGACATTTCAGGTGAAATGTGATGCCAGTGGGTATGCCATAGGAGCAGTCTTGAGTCAGGAGGACAGACTAGTTGCATATTTCAAAGAGAAGTTGGATGAAGCAAATCTTAAATACTCCAAGAATTTTATGCTATCATACAGGCGCTGAAAAAGTGGAGGCATTACTTGATCCCAAAGGAATTTGTTTTGTACAGTGACAATCATGCACTGTAGTTTGTAAGTCAACAAGAGAAGTTGAATTAGAAACATACTAAATGGGTAGAGTATATGCAGAGTTTCACGTTTGTGATCAAACATATTTCAGGTACTGCTAACAAAGTGGTTGATGCTTTGAGCAGGAAATGTTTGTTGCTGCAGGAGTTTCGAGTCAAAACTTTGGGTTTTGAGAATCTCAGGGACATGTACGTAGGAGATGCAGATTTTGCAGAGGCATATGAGGCAGCTGAGAATCTAGTTCTCAGAGATCGGAGTCCGTTGATAGATTATATGATCCAGGAAGGATTGTTGTTCAGAGGCAATCAACTGTGCATTTTGAATTGCTCCATGAGGGAGAATCTGCTAAAGGAAAAACACAATGGAGGCTTGGAAGGACATTTTGGCCAAGACAAGACCTTTGCAAAGCTAAGCGAATCATATTTTTGGCCGGGGATGCGCTCAGAGGTCAAGCGGTTTGTTGACAAGTGCATAATTTGTCAGCATTCAAAAGTGAAAAAGCAAAATGCAGGTTTTTATCAGTCGTTGCCCATACCAGAGAGACCATGGGAGGTGATAAGCATGGACTTTGTATTGGGTTTGCCAAGGATGAAAAGAGGTGTTGATTTTGTATTTGTAGTAGTGGATAGGTTTTCAAAGATGGCACACTTCATTCCATGCCAGAATACCAGCGATTCGATGCACATCGCAAATTTATTTTTCAAGGAGATTGTTAGACTTCATGGATTGCCGAAAAGTATTGTTTCGGACAGGGATACCGAATTCATTGGACATTTCTGGAGGACACTCTGGAAGAAGATGGGAACTAACTTAATGTTTAGTTCTTCCTATCATCCACAGACAGATGGGAAAACAGAGGTTGTAAATAGGTGTCTGGGAGATTTATTAAGAAGCCTTGTGACAGAGCACCACAACAGTTGGGACAATGTGTTGCCACATGCAGAGTTTGCATACAATGACTCAGTAAACATGAGAATAGGGAAGAGTCCATTTGAGATTGTATATGGAAGGAAGCTGAGAGGAGTCTCTGAACTCAGGGAGTCAAAGCAGACTTCTATTAGTAGCACAAGCGCTGAAGAATTCACTGAGGAAATGAAAGAATTTCACAGCAGAGTGAAGCAGCGACTGATTGATTCAAATCAGGAGTATAAGCGCAAAGTAGATCAGCATCGGAGACAACTTCAGTTTGAATTTGGTGATCTAGTTCTGGCGCATCTGGGGAAGGAAAGGTTCCCGAGGGGAACATACAACAAGATCAAAATGAAGAAAATCAGGCCATGTAGAGTCCTGAAGAAATTCGGAGAGAATGCATATGAAATTGAATTGCCGGATGGCATTGGGATATCTCCGACATTCAATGTTTCAGACTTATATCCATATAAGGTTGTGGAAGCAGGAGATGGAAGTGATGAGCAACCAGAATTCCAGTGGCGGAAGCAGATGCCGATTGCAGAGAAGCTGCAGATGGAGTACATACTGGACAAGCGAGTAAGTAAAAAGACTAGGAGCAAAGAATGCTTAGAGTATCTGGTTAAGTGGAAGAATGACCCAGTGGAAGATTCCAGATGGGAAAGCGAAGCAGTGATATAGAAGCATGGACAGACCATGCAGGAGCTCATGGATAGGAGTCCATGAAAATTTTCAAGACGAGGAGTATGATGCAAGAGCATCGCTCACTCATCAAGCGAGCCAACGTGGAGCGGAAGACAGTTGGACAGTGCCAACACAAATTTTGAAAACACCTTGATATTTGTTGCGCCAAACATTAATGAGTGGATTTACTAAAGTGCACCTTATATATTGTAATGAACCTTGAGCCTTTAAGCTCTTGTCCTTAGGTAGATGAGGCATTTAAGATATTTAATGTAAAGTAGATAGAATATTTAAGTCTAGATTTGATAGCGTAGAATCCAAGAGGGAAACGGGATATAGACACCCTCTTTTGTACATCGTATTATTATCATGGATTATCAAGCATTCAGGAAGAGAAGAGCATGCAGATATGTGTATGAAGACACCCATGTACAAACATTGAAGCCAAATGGATCCTTCTTCAACTAACTCTGGAAGGCTGGCTTGAATTTTTCACTTAGTTCCAATCACCTTCTTTAAGCATGAAACATGAAAAACAGGATGTAGCTTCGAATGATTGGTCAAAGATAATTGATAGGCCACATGTCCCACATGCTTGAGAACGGTATAAAGACCATAAAATTTGGGCGCTAGCTTTTGACAATGCTCGACCTTGAGGGAATTTTTCTAGTAAGGTTGCAGTCAAAGAAACACCTGTTCCCCTTATGCAAATTGACGTTCAGAGCGAACTTGATATGGTTGTTGCTTCATGTGATTTTGTGCCAGGACCAAATTCTCTTTGAGGGTACAGAGAATAGCCTCTCAAACTGTAAGTGTTTGGGAAACTGCCTAGACCTTAGAGACACCAAGTAAGTATGAGAGAAATGAAGGTGGCTTCTGTCCTTGTACCACTTCAAAAGGAGTCATGTGTGTAGTTGTATGGTATGAAGTGTTGTACCACCATTCAACTAGGGGTAACCATTGAGCCCAC